>RJWK010009582.1:0-45217 GCA_004363435.1 Platanista minor
TTTTTTTGCGGTACGCGGGCCTCTCACCGTTGTGGCCTCTCCCATTGCGGAGCACAGGCTCCGGACGCGCAGGCTCAGCGGCCATGGCTCACGGGCCCAGCTGCTCCGCGGCATGTGGGATCTTCCCGGACCGGGGCACGAACCCGCGTCCCCTGCATCGGCAGGCGGACTCTCAACCACTTCGCCACCAGGGAAGCCCCAACATGTATTTCTGATAAAAACTCCCAACAGCCTAGGAACAGAAAGGAACTTCCTCAACCTGATAATGGGTATTTTTGAAAAACCCACAGCTAGTATCGTATGGTGTTCAATGATGAACGACTGAAAGCTTTCTCCCCTAAGACCAGGAACAAAACAAGGATGTCTGCTTTTTCCGTTTCTATTAACCATCGTACTAACCACCAGAGGTTCTACATAGTACAATAAGGCAAGAAAAGAAATAAAAAGGCATGCAGATTAGAAAGGGACAAGTAAAGTTATCTCTGTGTATAGGTGACATGATTGTCTACACAGGAAATCCAATGGGATCTACAAAAAATCTACTAGATATAAGGGCAGTTAGCAAGACAGCAATACACAAGAACAGTATATAAACGTGAGTTATATTTGTATGTACTATCAACAACCAGAAATTAAAATTTATAATACCTTTTACAATACCATAAAAATATGAAATGCTTTAGGGATAAACTTCACAAAAGATGTATAAGACCCTCACAGCGGAACTAGAAAACATTGCTGAGACCTAACTAAGCGAGAGCTGTCCCTTGTGGTCAACTGGGGGGGGGGGGGTTCAGTGTTGTTAAGATAGCAGCTCTCCTCACACTCATCTACAATTACACATAATCCAAACCAAAATCCTAGGAGGCTTTTTTGCAGAAATTGGCAAACAGATTCTAAAATTCATATGGAAATATAATGGACCTAGAATACCCAAAACAAGTTTACCCAGAAAAGGATAAACCTGCAAGGCCAGCGCTCCAGGCTTTGAGACTTAGGACACCCACACTCACAGGGACAAGGACTTCTGACAAAGGAGCAAAGGCAGTTTGCTGGGGAACACAGACGCCTCAACACATGGCATTGGACCAACTGGACCTCCACAGGGAAGACAGTGAACTTGGATTTATACCTCACAGCAAATACAAAAATTGACCTCAAAACAGACAAAAGACCTAAATGTAAAACCTAAAACGCTAAAAGAAGGAAATACAAGGGAAAATCTTTACCACCTTAGATTAGGCAAAGACTTCTCAGAGAGATACTAAAGGCACGATCCATAAAAGACCAAACTGATACAAAGACTTCATCAAAATTTAAAACGTCTGCTCTCTGCAAAGCCACAGTTAAGAGAATCAAAAGACAAGCTGCAAAGTGGGAGAACGTATTTGCCTGGTACAGGATGCATGCTCAGAACACATAATAAACTCAAACACTCGATAATAAGAAAATAAACACCACCATAAAAAATGAGCAGAAGATTTGAACACACACTTCACTAAAGAAGGTGTATGGAATGGCAACGGGCACAAGAAAAGATACTTAATATCGTTAGGGAAATGCAAATTAAACCGTAGTGAAATTCCACTACTCACCTACTAGAACAGCAAAAATTAACAAGACTGACAATACCCAATGTCAGCAAGGACATGGAGCAGCTGGAACACTCACATACCACTTGGCAGTGAGGCAAAATGGTGAAGCCATTTTGAAAAAGTTAGGAAATTAAAACTACAGTTTTAATTTGCATTTCCCTAACGATATTAGGTATCTTTTCTTGTGCCCGTTGCCATTCCATACACCTTCTTTAGTGAAGTGTGTGTTCTTGTAAAGTTAAGTGCACACTTTCCATTTTACTCTGAGAACCTACTTCTAGATGTTCATCCGAGAGAAATGAGATTTTCTGTCCACACGAAGACTTACCCATGAATGT
This sequence comes from Platanista minor, assembly GCA_004363435.1. NCBI lineage: Eukaryota > Metazoa > Chordata > Mammalia > Artiodactyla > Platanistidae > Platanista > Platanista minor. The sequence continues at coordinate 1,934 of RJWK010009582.1, forward strand.
CTGTAGCAGCTTTATTCATAACAACCCAAAACTAGACACCCAGACGTCCATTACCTCAGGATAACTAATTGGTGGTCCCCAGAGTACTCAGCAACAAAGAAACGAATTACTGTCACAACGCGTGCATGCGCCCAACTCACAAGCCGAACCCTAAGTGAAAGGAGCTAGGCACAATTGCACGGTTCCACTGACATGAGACTCCAGAGATGGCAAAACACACTGACACTAGGCACATCAGTGACTGCCAAGGACTGAGGGTTAGGGCACAGGACAGGACCCACTGCAAAGGGGCCTCAGGGAACTTTTCTGGGGTGACAGAAACATTCTGTATCTTGATTGTGTGGTGGTTATACAACTGGATACATTTGTTAAAACTTGTTGAAGTACACATTCTACACCGTAATTATGTCGATTAAACAATACAATAACCTCACACAAACTTAAAACAAAGAAGGGACAGGTGTCCATCAAACTGTCAATGGTAGTCTTCTTTGGGTGGTAGGGATGTAGGTGATTTTTATTTTCTTCTTTGTACTTTTTGTAGTTTCCATAATTTTTATAATGTAGTCACTTATGTAAACAGAAAAAAATTTTTTAACTTAAGTCTCTTAGCAGAAATTGTGCTATCATATTACCTAAAATGTAGATAATATTAGACTAGTTAGCAAATGTCATTCTTTAAAAACAAGAAATCAGGAAAACCAGTCTGTGTGTAACTGAAATATCCCAACAGTGAAACATACTTTTGATCATTTCTTCTAGCGTTAGAAAACAAACCTCCTTATCTCAAATTAAATGTAACAAAACTAGTCTGCACATTTTAACTGCAACAATTAATCACAAAACACAATGAAAAGAGGAAAATCCACATTAACAAGTCAAACTGTAATAAGAGTTTCATATACAACATAATGGAATTATAACAATAGTTTGCGGTATATTTCGAAAATATTGCAAGTCATGTGACCCTTAGAAACGCATTTCTCTCCTGTAATGGGTTAACTTTAAATACCCTTCTAGATAGCTGAGGCCTGAAAATGAAATAAAAATCCCACAACCACCAAAAACGGGAAACACTCCTCGACTTGGGACATGCTGCCACCGAACTCCTACTGTTCTTGTTGCAGGCAAAGAGTCGATTTCTATTATCCCCTTCATTACTGACTCTGAAACAACACCGAGGAGCACAAGATCCACATCTGGGTCACATTTCACGGGAGTTGGATAATTGTGCTATTTGGACACTATAAGAAACAATCAGGTAAGGGAAAAACCGGACCCTGGCCCCCTCAGGTCCTAAGGTTCTCCCTAAGAAAACTGCGCGTTTACATCTCAGTGAGAATTCTAACAAGCTCTGCTTTTTGCACATGTGGAGCCTTACCTGGTAGAGCTCTTCCAGGTTATATCTGATGGAGGTACTACTCTGAATGGCTTTCACTGCTCCATGAAGTTTCTGCCAGGTGTCCTGAGTGTAGTTATCAGGCAATTTAGGTCTGTCTGTAAATGCAGATGGAGTCAGTGGGTAATGGCATCCATGCTAAGAATCACACATCTCTAAAAAACTGTTCCACAAAAAAAGCACTTAAAAGACACATAGGTAAGGAACGCAAAAATTAGGTTTTCCCAATACAAGTACCATATTTATAAATCTCTTGGATTACAGACTATGCAACCATCCCATCTTCGTTTGGCTAAACAAATACGTCTAGTACTGACACTTAGGATAAGCACATGTAGGAACCATACAAATCTTACAGCACTCCTTTACTGAACAAGTGGGTTTCACAAACGTATAAACGTGGAATAGTTAAGCTCTCTACAACATTTAAAGTTGACTGAAACTACTCCAAGCTGGGAGGAAGGTGAAGAATAAGCTTGTAACTGGTGTGTCTGCATCGAAGACGCCTGCTTTGAGACAGTGACAGCGACAGAGCTGGTGAGAAGTGGAGCAAGTAATTAAATTACATCACGAAGAGCTTCAGTCCTGCTACTCAGTCCGGCAAGGCCGTGCAAACCGGGACACCTGAGTTACCTGGCGTCACTCAATGCCATTGGACCAACTGTACAGACCAAGGGGAAGCCGCCGCCGGCCCGCGCCGCCCCGCCGACGTCGCAGCCCGAGCGGCCGAGGAGAGGGACCCCCGCCCCGCCCGCCCCGCACCCACCTCGGAAATTCTTGATCACGAGCTTCTTGGAGCCGCCGGCGGCCCCGGGCTTGGAGGTGACGGCGGCCGCGGCGAGGGACACGGGCTTGGTGAGGCCGTTGGTGTGTCCGACAAGCGCCGAGAAGCTGCCCTTCCGAGGGGTCTCGTCGGCCATGGCCGCGGCCGCAGCGCCCCGCCCGCCCGGCCTTCGCCTCGGCCTCGGTCTCCGCCGCCCGGCCTCGCCCTCCCTCCGCTGCGCTCCCTCAGCCCCGCCCGGCCCGGCCCAACTGCCGCCCGACCCGGCCCGACCAGACCCGGTGCCGCAGGCCTCGGGAGCGCGCCAGACCCCGACCCGACCCAGCCCCGAGCTCGCGGGCGCCGCAGACCGCGTCCGCCGCGGTCCGTGTGGAACCCGCAACAGTCGAGGGCCCGGCAGGCCCGAGCACCGGGGCGCCGACGAGGCGGCCTCGTGTGGGGGGCAGGGAGTCGCAGCGCAGCCCCAGACCTTCCTCAGCCCGGGCGCGCCGCCATGCCGGCCCGGGGCTCGCACTCCCGCGCACACGCTTCCTCCGGAACCAACGTGCGCGGAAGGCGGGGCCGGCGGCGCGGGGCCGGGACCGGACCGCGGCCCGGAAGTGACGCGACTGGGGCGACGGGGCGCGCAGCTCCGAGGGGCGGTGGCGCGAGCGGCTATGGCGCACATCACCATCAACCAGTACCTGCAGCAGGTAACTTTCCTCGGGCAGCGGGCCGCCTGCCAGCTGTCCTCCCGCTGTCTTGGCCTGCGGGCCGGAGCGGGAGCCCGGGCGAGTCTGTCCACCGGCTGCGCTGGAGCCCCTGGCCGCGCTCTCGGTTTAGGGGCGTGTGGGGATGGGGGACAAAGTGGTGGAAGTAATGGCGGGGACAGAGCAAGTGGTCCGGCTGCGAGCCGGTCTGTGTTAGCGATCCGCTGCTTACATACTTTGGGAAGTGTGTCTCTCACGGTTTTGTCCATACAGCCTGTGAACGCAGCAGCACAGCGCAAACATAGGTATTTATGGATTCAAAGCTTGTAGTCTTTCCTCTGAGCTGTGCTAATTCGCAGAACTAGAACCGTGGTAATAGGGATAAGGAAAAGGGGGGTGGGGTGGGGTGGGCTTTTTAGCATATCCCAAGGAGACTTTACCAGGGCTTGGTGAATAAGGATGTGCGGTTTGGGAACGGAGAGGAGTCAAGAATGATTCCTAGATTTCTAGTTGGGCAACAGATGAGCAGGACAGATTTGGAGGGAAAAACAAATGTAGTCTTGGACGTGTCGAGTTGGAGGTGTCTGCTGACAACCAGGCCGAGATATCTAGTTGGCAGTTGAATATAGTCTAACAAGATTGGAACCATTAGTTGTTTGGTTAGTTGAGAAAGTTGGTTAAAACGGGAATCATGAAAAAACAGAGACATGCTTTAATCTTAACTTAAAGCTTACAAATATACATTCGTTTGCAGCCTTCTGAATGAGGCCTAAGACCTTTTCTTAAAGGATAAGTCCACCTTGGCCTTATCTTTGCAGAGTTAACATTTTTCAATATCAGTTTTTATTTAAAGTTGAACAAGTACGTAGACATTTGAGAACCAATGTGAATATACAGTCCAGAATTTTATGCTTTTTTATAACTTTTATCTTCTATATATTTGTATCTTTTGTGTATTTCTAAATCTCTTACAGTTTTCTTGCCCACACCTAATCCCAGGGTTTGGGGGGAGGGGCACTACGTGTGCCTTGAGCAGTGTCTGAGCCACGCAGTGTGCAGTACAGCTTGTGGGCTGGATAGATGCAGGCAGGCAGGGGGAGGGGCGTGAGGCCGAGTGATGTACCAGTGCTCGGACCTCCACGTTCTAGTGAGCAGTGAGTTAGAACTCGTGCTGGTCCGTCTCAGTTTCCTGTGCCTCTGTGTCTCCAGACTACCGCTCGGTCCCGTTTTCTGCCTTCCCAGAGGAGCGCTCTGAGAATCTCCTTTTAATTGTCTGTCTTCTCTGTTCCACCCCATGGAACAGCGGGGTGGCTATGAGAAGAACAGGCATGATGAGGGCTTGGTGAAGGCTTACTGAGAACCAGCCGCCGTGGTACATGGCAGCTCATCATCGTCACTGTTTTCCTAGGAGCTTGGTCCATTGCAAGCCCCATTTTACAGAGGATGTTAAGTGACTTTCCAAGGTCACTGGGCTAGTAAGTGGCACATTCAGACTGGGAGTCCTGGCCTCAGAGTCCATGCTGTGACACCAAGCTCACTACCTCTGTTAGCCCAAGCTTCAGCCGTTTCCTGTCTGAGTCAGAACCTGCCTATTCCTTAGCTTCCAAAGTTTATTGTTGCTTGAATGTCAGTGACCCTGTCAGCTTGGACTTATTTCTCACCTTTGCAGCGTCCTCGGCCAGCAACCACCTATGGACAAGTCGTATGTCGTTCATTTCCCGTGGCCTCTGTGATAACTTCCATTAGCTGTTGGGTCTGGGATTTGATTTTTCCCTCAATAGCCCATGAGGTCTCTTGTTAGTTTCTTGGATGCTGACAGAACACATGCGATTCCTGGGTCAGAGACCAGGGACCTTATTACTCTGTGTGGCAAGCAGCACAGCATCACATGCTGGTGTGGTTCCCTGGGCCCGAAGTCCCACAGGCGATGTGACAGGCCCAGAAGGGTGGCTGCACATGTACCTGAGAGAGACAGAACCTGGGGAATCTACCTGTTCTGTAGCAGGCAGTAAGCAAATCTGGGTTTTGTCTAGGGTTGGGATGGAGGAGACGTTATCTCATTTCTCAAGGTAACTCGTCACATGAACAGCCCTGAGTAACGGCCCTAGTGAAAGAGCCAGTGGTCACAGTCTTGTAGTGTGGGACCCCCAGCACGAGGGCCCAGGAGGGCTGTCTCGCAACAACCGGCCCGCGGTGACACCCGCTTTCTGCTCAGCACTCGAGTTTTAGCAGGCATTCCATTTAGTTTCTTTTCGAATTAATTTATATTTCCCCACAATTTTACTTTAAAGATTTGTTGTTCTCCTTAGAAAAAGATCAGTTTGCATGCTGCTTCCCAAGGTGGATCTCTTCATCACTTGTAATATCTCTCGGAGGGCTGATGTTATTTTTTTTAGTGTCTTTTATTTCATTCTTTTGTCCATTACACAGACTCTTATTTCACACGGCAGGTTACTTTTTAAAGGCTGTGTCTACATTAAAATTTTTTTCCTCCAACTTTTTTTCCTGAAAAATTTCAAACCTACCGAAAAGTTGAAAGGATAGAACGGAGAGGTGTGTACCCCTCACCCGGGCGCGTACCCACCGTGCCCGCTCATCCTTCCCTCTGGGCCCATGCGCTTCTTTCCGGTGATCCCGTGGCCTACACCTTCCTGAGCGTGCGCCTGAGACCCAGGCCGTCCACTGTGTGACTGCAGCGCCTGTGGTGCGTCCGAGAAACTGAACATCAGCGTGAGCATCAGTATTTTCCAATGTAGAATCCATAGTTTAATCCACACCGCTCTACCCCCAATCTTCTTTGGAACCTCTTTTTTGAGACCCAGGGTCCAGTCAGATCCCATGGCATTGGGGTGCTTTGCCCTTTAGTCTTCTAGAAGAGTCCTCTTGCCTTTTGGGGAAGGGGGCTTTTATGACATTTAACCTTTTTTACATGTCCAGGCCCACTGACTTGTAAATGCCTCACCAGCTGCCTTCATTTGGCTGTTCCTGATGATTAGATTCGGGTTCAGTCGGATAGTGTGGATTTCCCGTGGCCTCTCCCAGCGCTGGGGATGCTGACGGGACCACTTGGTTAAGGGGGCGTCTGCCCATCAGATCACTCCACTGTTGAGGTACCTTTTTGCATTGCGATTAACCTGTAGGCTGTTGGATGGACCCTGAAAACCACTGAGTGTCCTGTTCTCTACACCCTCTCACAAAATGGTTTTCCCAAGTCAGTTATCACGTTAGTGGTTGCCAAGTGGTGATTTTCTATCATTCTTTCTACATTTACTAGCTAGTATTTCATCAGTTAAACAATGCTTTCCTCTATGCCTCTCTTTTTCTATTGTTTTTTTTTTGCGGTACGTGGGCCTCTCACTGTTGCGGCCTCTCCCGTTGTGGAGCACAGGCTCTGGATGCGCAGGCTCAGCGGCCACGGCTCACGGGGCCTGGCTGCTCCGCGGCATGTGGGATCTTCCCGGACTGGGGCACAAACCCGTGTCCCCTGCATTGGCAGGCGGACTCTCAACCACTGCGCCACCAGGGAAGCCCTATTATGCCCCTTTTTTTGAAAGTATCATTATAGATTACTTTTAATGCCTAGTTATAATCCAGTACCATAGTGAGAATGTTATTATTCTTTTTGAAGCTTGAATTGCCCCAGATTTGACCACTGGGAGTCCATTCAAGCTGGTTTCTGTGGCTTTTTTTTTTTTTTTAACATCTTTATTGGAGTATAATTGCTTTACAATTGTCGGTTAGTTTCTGCTTTATAACAAAGTGAATCTGTTATACACATACACATGTCCCCATTCTGTGGCTTTTTGACACGTCTCTGTCCTTCTTTGAGCCTTGCTTTGCTTTCCGGCACAGTTATCTATACTCCAGGCTCACCTAGTTCTTTCCCTGTCCTAATGCTGGATTTGCGCTTTCCCCAGGGAGCTCTGGTTCCTTTTAGTGTGGAACAGAATTTAGAAAACAAACCTGAGTGCTAGGTGTGCCCATTGCTACTGGGGAGCCATTAATTCTATGCCTTTTCAGTGGCTGGAGCTAGAAAACGTATTTTTAAGGAATTATGAGTTCACGAGTAGATGATCCCCCTGTGGACCAGCTCAGAACCTGGAGAATGCAAGGTGACCAGCAGCATCCCGGGAGGAGAATTTCCTCCTGGGAGCTCCCAGAGCTAGTGAGCTTCACTTGTTGAGGTCTGCAGTCCCTGGTCCAGGCCCACAGGTACTGCTTAACAGGCTGACCTGGGGTCTGGCTGCAGGGTCCAGTGCGGATGTTAAGTGAAAGGGCCAAAGGTTCTGGGGCGTGACACATTAACGGTGACCAGAGCGGGTGACTGGCCTGCCTGTGATTCTGGTGTCTGCTGAGCAGTGCATCAGTTCTTTAAGACTTGCCCATAGTCTGTCGCCATCCTTCTGTTTTCCGTCACACCCCCTGTGACGGGAACATCGTGGGCTTTATCCGCTTCTCGGAGGCAGGGGCACTGATTTTGTGTATTTTGTGATTACTCATTATAATACATCAGCAAGTAAGCCTGCACGAATATCTTGTTTCTTGTTGTAAGGTAAATCCCCAGAAGTGGGATTGCTGGCTCAAAATGTAAGGGCACATGTAGTTTGTTGAGTAGTCAAGTGGCAAAACTTTATTCTGTGAATTGCCTTAGAGACGGTGGTGAAACTTTCGCAGTCGATGCTGAGTGTGCAGCAGACGAGGAGCTGGGTCCTGGGGTGTCCAGGCAGCATGGGCCTCCATGCCTCCTGGCCACCATCGGGTCACCGGGTGGGAGGGTCGCGTGCCTCACCGTTTCCGTAGGCAGCTGCACCCCTTCACCCTCCCACCAGTGGTGGCTGGGGTTCCAGGTGCTTTGTGTTCTCAGCAGCGCTCAGGGTGGTCGGCCTTTCTGTGTTAACCCTGCTGGAGGGCGGTGATGTGAGCACCTCTCGTGGGCGTGCATTTGTGTATCCTCTTATGTCGCCCCTGCATATACTTTCCATACCTAATTTTCTGTGGATAAGTGATGCTATAGTATGTGCAGCTTTATGCTTAGCTTTGTCTTCACTTACATGGTTAGGATTTTTATGTCACTTTTTGATAAATATAAGTTTAAAATATCATTTGGGTTTCTAATTACAAAATTTCTGCTGTAATACAGGCCTCCAGTATAGAAATATATAAAATAAAAGTCTCCTCGGCGCCCCCCCCCCCCCCGCCTCCCACATCACTGGCCAGGGCTCAGCTGGTGTGGCCTGGGGACCCGCATTTCTTCCTGTGCTTACATGTCATATCAATACTTAGTTTTTCTTTTTCGCCAAGATCAAGTTATACAGTTTTTCTGCAACTAATTTTTCTGGAATTAACAGTAAGTATGTTGTGGACACTTTTCCATGTTATTACAAGTAGATCTATTTGATTCTCTTTCACAACAGCCAGGCATTCTATTGTGTGACTGTGACATTTGTTTCATCACTGCCTTCCCATTTTTCTTTTAAATGTAGGTTGAGTGAAGTGCTTTGAATTTTGGACATATGTGATTTTCAGGCTCTTTTTTCTTCTTCATAAGCTGTATAAGTGGATTTTCTTAGTATGACTATGGAGTAAGATTGAATGATTCACCTTCATTAATAAGCAAGTAACGACCACTGGCTCACTCTGCTTTTTCTTTGCTTTCAACGGTGAGTCCCCTGCTTGCCTCCAGGAGGCCTCACTTCCAAATGCAGCGGCTACTTGCTGGCCAGGGAGAGTGCTGACTGCTGCAGTTTGACCCCTTTCAAAGTAGGGAAGTGAGGGTCAGGGCTGTGCGCTGTGCTGTCTAGGTTCCGTTAGGACGGAGTGTTGTATGCTCCACTTAGCTCTTCCCTTTCCAAACGCTTCAGGTCTATGAAGCCACTGACACCAGAGACGGGTCATCCCTTGCAGAGCTGGTGTCCTTCAAGCACCCTCATGTTGCCAACCCACGGCTTCAGGTAGGTGGTGGGACTACGCACACAGGTGTCTGAGAGGGCTACAGGGTCACAACCTTCCCAAGAAAAGTTTAGACTTTGAGTAGGAAGGAAATTAATATTGCCAAGTTCCTTCACAATTTATCTAATTCCAGTTCATTTATTGAGCATTAATTGAGCACCGTGTCTCAGAGTCTGTCCTGAGATCTGTGCTCGTCTTCCTGCATTTAATTCCCACACGACTTTCTGGGGTTCAGAGAAGTGCAGTAGTGGGGCCAGGTCATCCAAGGTCATCCAGCGGACAGGCAGTGGGGCTCAGGCCCTGCCCAGGCCTGGCTGTCCCTGGAGCCCAAAGCCGTGTCCTGTTGCCGCCAGTGAGGTTTTGTTGGAGCACAGCTGCCTGCGTTGTGCGCTGGCTGCCGCAGAGGCACGTGGGCCTTGCAGAGCCTGCAGCATTTCCTGGCTGGCCGTTTATGTGAGCATCTGCCAGCCCCTGCTCTAAAATATAAGCATTCTTGATTCAGATGATAAATGCTCTCCAAGCAATAGCTTCTGTGGAAGATATTGTTGATATTTTGTAACGCCCATTTCCTCACTGATAGCCGTTACAATGTTGGAGTGTCCTATCAGGGACCTAAATTTTTCTTTCGAAAGAAAGTGCCCTGGGCTTCCCCGGTGGCGCAGTGGTTAAGAGTCCACCTGCCAATGCAGGGGACACGGGTTCGAGCCCTGGTCCAGGAAGATCCCACATGCCGCGGAGCAGTGAAGCCCGTGCGCCACAACTACTGAGTCTGCGCTCTAGAGCCCGCGAGCCACAACTACTGAGCCCGCATGCCGCAACTACGGAAGCCCACGCGCCTAGAGCCTGTGCTCCACAGCAAAAGAGGCCACTGCAATGAGAAACCCACGCACCGCAATGAAGAGCAGCCCCCACTCGCTGCAACTAGAGAAAGGCCACGCGCAGCGATGAAGACCCAACGCAGCCAAAGATAAAGAAAGAAAGAAAGAAAGAAATTAATTAATTAATTAAAAAAAAAATAAAGTGCTCGGAGTCCTGATGGGACTTGGGTTCAGCTTGCTGGCAAGTTGTCCCTGGTACACGTCTGCTCACCCATTTGTGACCTGAGGCTGATTCCTTTGCTCCAAAACTCCACGTCCTTCCACATGACAGCTGCCTTGCTGGGCCCGTTGCCTGCCTGGTTGTTTCGTCAGGGACTATAGGGGTGGTGATCTTGCCCATGCTGTCATTCTCCCTCTCTCATTTATAGAGCTGTATCAGTGTGGATTCACTGAGTCCCTTTCTTTTAAATTCAGTGCGCTGCATAATCCACTGTGGTGCTCGTGTGATCCAGAATTTGGCCACTGAGAGGCGAGGGCAAGTTCGAGGTGAATGTCTGCTATCTCCCAGGACCCGAGGGGGCAGTTCTGTCAGCAGGAAGCAGGCAGGAGTGATTGCTGGCCCCCCGACCCCCCCTTCCCCCAGGCACTGTCTCCAGCTCCTTCGACCTCACACGAGGCACATAGTAGCTGCTTAATAAATAGATTAAGAGGTACATGAACACGTCTAGAGTATTTCCTGGCCTGTGGTAGACAAAGCGAATTGTGTTCATCTCCTGCTCTGTACGTAGGTCGTGCTTGATAAATATGTGTGAAAGAAATGAACCTTTTTTTTTGAAGTGCTAAAGTGTGAAGAGTTACTGTCCGCTGTAAAGTGTAAATTCTTTTGAAACAAAGGTTTGTCTAAATCTCTTCCTGTATGTTGCCTGCTTTCTGTCCCAGTTGATTTTATTTTTACTATTTTTCTTACGATCATTTAGATGGCCTCTCCAGAAGAGAAGTGTCAACAAGTTTTGGAACCCCCTTATGACGAAATGTTTGCAGCTCATTTAAGGTAATCCATGAGTGAGGAAGAAAAACAAGCAAATCTGAAAATTGCTGAACTGACTAGGGATTTTATTTAATATCATTTTATGCTTGAAGCAGTGAAAAATTTCCTTTGAAAAAGTAGAAAAGTGTGTTTGTAATTTCACTTTGGTAACACCTATGAAAATCTTGTAAAGTTTAAAATACTTAAAAAAAATAAAATGAAATATTTTTGAATTTTAATAAATTTTTTATTCAGGGACCACGTATGTTTTTAAAAGTTAACATGAAATGGTAATCACGGATGTGTGTGTGTCTTCTGTGTAATGCTCTAAAAAGCATTTGATATTCATCCTACTGGCTGTGTAGAGTGGTCTTTTGTGCAGTAGGATGTGGCGCCCACTATCGACTTGCGTTTTTCATGGAAACGCCCGGTTTTTAACCTCTTGGCCTTACTAGGAAAGAAACTGGAGCAGAGCAGATGAAATTCTGCTTTTTATTCACATGTCATGTCTAGTGTTTTCACCTCTAAAGCCTCGATTTCGGCAAGCTCTAGGTCTTAAAGTGTGTGCTATTTGGTTGTCCTCCTGCCTTGCCCTCTTCTCCAGCGTCTTGAGCGGGCTGGGGTGTGGGGGCAGGGTGGGGCAGACCTGCGGGGCCCCTGAGATCTCTGGAAAAGTTGGAGTGCCACTGTGTTTCTTGTAGCAACTTCCTAGCTCTGTGCAGCATGCGGTGAGGCACCAGGTCTGGGGACGGACTGACTGATAGTGACACTGCCAGCCGGGCGTCTGGGTAGAGAGTGTCCTTGCCCATTGATGCCCGAGAAGGGCCATTTGCGTGTTGTTAAGTGGAACCTCTGCAGCTGGGCTTCTCCTTCTGGGACTTGAAAGAACAGGCCCAGCATGTAGCGTGGGATTTCCTCTTGTACCCGGTGAGCCTCCTTGTAATCTGCTGGGTCAGTCGAGAGCAGGGCGTTTGTGCTGGGACTGAGCAGTGCAGTCCTCGTAGTTCACGCCGATTCTCAGCGAGTACGCACACTTTCTGCCCCTCCGTCCTCAGTGTCCACTGCTTCCTTTCCAGGTGCACGTACGCGGTGGGGAACCACGACTTCATAGAGGCGTACAAGTGCCAGACCGTCATTGTCCAATATCTTTTGTCGTGTGCGTTACTGTTCAATGTCTAACAGATACAGCGGGTTACTTGGGGGCTAAGATCTTGAAACATCAGGCCAGTTTTAGTCACACCTTTAATTAGAGAGCAGGAGAAGTTCATTTAGCTCTTCCACTCAGGTACTTAAACTTAGCATGGCCTTCAGACTGGTGTCCAGTTACCTATATGGTAGGGAAGAGCATTGGTTATGATTAAGGATTTTATTTAATTCTATTGTGAAGGATAATATTTTGTTGCCTTTCCAACATTCAGTATAGTTACAGGGATGGGTTAGTCCCCTTGGAGAAATAGAAGGACTTCCAGACCTGGGCACAGATGGGAGAGCGGATGCAGCACATAGCATCATTGAGTTGTGGTCACTGAGGGCCTTAATCAAGCCAGTTCTGATTTAAATCATTTAAGTGATATCTTATGGCTAAGGCCCTGGTCAGTGAGTATTCTAGTACTGTTTATAGTATCTCCAGACTTTAGTTGCTTTTTTTTTTTTTTTTTTTTGGCCAAGCTGCACAGCTTGTGGAACCCGGCAGAGAATGTGCCGAGTCCTAACCACTGGACTGCCAGGGAATTCCCTTTAGTTGCTAATTTTTTAACCATCTTGCTTAATATACACAGAAGAGAACTGGTTACTGACTAGCCAAGTCTCCTTTGAATTCAAGAATTCTGTAATCAATGAAGTAAACTTTATACTACAGATTCTAAAGCACATTATATATAAGTTGTGATCATCCGGGCTCAGAGAAACCAAATAAAATATGTGAAATTGCCAGTTTTAAAAATCTTATAACAGTCTTTTTCTTACTTTGGGGAAAGTATGTATGAAATAAATGTATTTACTTATACCTAATGATACTCAGTTGTTTGTAATGTGGGCTTATGTATTTTTCCTTCAAGAACCTGCTTCTGTGATACATAACCTTTTACGTGGTGAGCTGTAGCCCCTACAATTTAGAAGCCTCGTTGTTCTTTAGTCTTTCCACGGTAGCATGACTTGAACTTTTTATGTCAGACCTTCCTTAACATACTACATCATTCCTACGGGCATTTCAGGCCCACAAAGAAGAAAACTGGTAAGTACATACAGAAACAGCTGGAAATTAGCAAATGGCTTTTTTCTTTTTTAAAGGCAGGAGTTTTTTTTTTTTTTTAAAGCAGAAGTTTTAATCGTGTTTTCTGTGTTGGTATTTAATATTGTGTGTTGATGTGATAACATCAACACAGATAATGGAGTTTTAATAGTCAGTGTAAACTTAAATGGCAGGTCAGCCACATTATTTGCAGTGTTTCTCTGTAAATATGAAATATTTCAGCCATTCCATGCCCCCAAATATTTATTAAATATTATTTTTTCCCTTTAATTGTCAATTTTGAACTTTCTTTTGGTTTTAAACTTGGATAAAAGACGTAGATCAATTACAGTTCATTGGGGATGATAGAATACATAATTGGGTTATTTCAGATTCCTTCGTAAACTATTTTATGATTTATTAAAAATCTTGGTAAATACTAAAATTCTGTTTATACTAAAATAACTGAAGGCTTGCAAATACCTTTTACTCAAGACAAAACAAAACGAAACACTTTTTAAGTGAAGATCTCTCTTATACATAAAACTAACACTGCCAGCTAGATTTTGAAAAGTCGCTTTGTGATATTGGTCTGTTACGTACCTTGGGCCCTGTTAGGAGACCGTTGTGAACCACGTCTTGTTTTAATGGAGCTGTTGGCTGGTGTTAGGGGCTCAGGGGAAGGAGACTTCCTGTCCCAGCGTAGGGGGAGGGTGCTGCCAGGGCTGAGCCCCTCGGCTTCCCGGGACTCGTGCAGATGGGGAGGGGCTGCCACCTGCCCAGGAGGAGGGTGAGGGAAAGCATAGCAGCCCCTGGGCGTGGGCTGGTGACCCCCGTTCTGCGTGGCAGCCCTGGCGTCCCCAGCTCCGGTAGTGGACCCTCTGGCCTCAGAGCTCCCTCAGACTCACTTGTTTTTGCCCCGTAGGGCCCTGCCTGTCATGTACGCAGTGGCACTTGACCTTCGAATATTTGCCAATAATGTAAGTTCACTTTCTGTCACTTGTTTTAAACCAAACTCGTTCTCTCGTTAGCTGTCTGTTGCTTAATTTCATGTCACCCTTTCCACAAATTTTGAGGAACACGTGGGGTCGGGCGAATCTGGCGCGGAGGGCAGGAGCACGGGGGCTTGGCTCACGCATGGGGGGCTGCGCCCTCGTCCGCTGTGGAGATGTGCCCCGTCCCCTGTCCCTAGTGTAGATTCAGGGAGTGCTGAGGGTTCTCTGGAACGAGGAGGATTTTATGAGTAGATTTCCCCTTGGGGTCAGCATAAGCCATTTTGGGAGCGGCAGTTCTTCACTTTTTGGTCCTGACACCCCTTTACAGGTTTAAAAACTATTGATAACTTCTGGTTCTGGACAAGACACAGTAGGCACGTGTTTCTCTCCCTCCTGCTGGGAGGTTTTTTGTTGTTTTTTTTTTTTTTTTGCGGTACTACGCGGGCCTCTCGCCGCTGTGGCCTCTCCCGTTGCGGAGCACAGGCTCCGGAAGCGCAGGCTTAGCGGCCGCGGCTCACGGGGCCCAGCTGCTCCGCGGCGCGTGGGATCATCCCGGACTGGGGCACGAACCCGCGTCCCCCGCGTCGGCAGGCGGACTCTCAACCACGGCGCCACCAGGGAAGCCCCCTGCTGGGAGTTTTAAGGCCAGCCTGGCTCTGAGAGGTGGAGAGAAGGGGCAGAGCAGCGAGTTCCCTGCGTTTGTTTCCTTCCGTCTCCTGGGCATCCTGGTTCGGTAGGGCGAAGCCTGAAACCCGGGGACACTGACAGGCAGAGACGATGCGGCTCCCTCCCCTCCACCCCGCCTCTGGGGCAGGGAGCATCCCAGCTGCCTCTGCCCTGGCCTGCAGGCCCAGCCCTGTCAGCAGTGGGTGGCGTGGTGTGAGCGTAGGCCTGGCTGAAACAGGAAGAGCCACAGTCTTATGACATCCCGGGCATCCAGGATATAATCGAGAGTCCCTTGTCGCACTAGAAATCGGGACTCTTGGCCTTTGAGACTCTGAATGGGGGAGACAGTCAGCAAGCACCCGACACTGAGGATGGGATGGGGATTCCACCGCCACCGCCATAAAACGCTGGGAGCAGGTGCGAACGCGCTTGAAGCAGGTGGAGACATCTCAGCAAAGAAATGCAAGATATAAAGCAGCACCAAATGGAAATTTTAGAACTGAAAAATATAATAACTTAGATAGAAATTATTGAGGACCCCCAGAAGCTTCTGTTCATATGGGCTATATAAGTACTTACTGTATTAGAAATTTTAACTGGGAAAATTTTTAATATTGTTCACCTGAAATAATAAACCTTTTATGTGGTAACATAATTGACTCTCTAAATTAAAAAAAAAAACTATTTTCAAAGGGAACAAATTATACTAAAAAGTGGCATTTTTATCCATTTTGATCTCTTTAATGTATGGCTCAAGGGAAGCCGCTCGGATTCTTATGTCTGCTTCTGAATTCACTCTTTGCAGTACCTTGTTTTGGTTGAATATATGAAGTAGTGTGGCCTCACGCAGATGTACATGGAAGTGGGAGGACCGTTCTAGTAGCCTTTTCAGGTGATCGTAGGTGCCCTTCTCTGAGCTACACCTTTGAAAACTACAAGAGTAGTTTTTAAGGTTCATTACAATGTGGCCTCTGAAGCTTAGCAGTGACCGTTTCCTGTTACATCCAAACCCACTGGTGTGTCCTACGCGGTGAATGGATCTTTTACCTCTGTAGGATTTTGTAACGTTGTACATTGGTCATTTGGAGAGTTCTGGTTCACTGAGTTACCCAGACGTTCCAAATGTTGATATATTTCATTACGTGAAAAAACAAAAACTAGGGAAACTCTACATTTGTTAATATCTCCAGTGACCTCATCAGAGAAGTCGTGAAGCAATGGGAAGCCGCCAGGCTCTTGGTGGTCAATACAAGTTTTCCAAAGTTCTAAGTTTTTCTTGAAAGTGCAAATGTCATCGGCAGCAGATAACGGTCAGTGTCTGCCTGGGAGTGACAGGCTTGCTTCATTCACTTTCCAGAGCCCCGCGCGTGGGAGATGGGGCTTCGCGGCCAAGTAAGAAAAGGCTAGTTAGCAGCATGTGGCACAGGTCGCGCAGGCTCAAGGAGTCTGTGATTTGAAGAGTGATTTGATTTGTGGAAGAGCTGGAGCGTGCTGTAGGCGCCTCCGTTTTGGAAAACGTAGTAGTGCAGGCTAGATGGTCTCGCCAGAACCTTTGGGGACGACCCTTAGCTGTACGTTTTTGCTTCTAGCTGTACCGTGATATTCTGTTTAATCGAGGTGTCTAGAGGAGATGAAAAGTAAAGGTTTTTATCTTCTATCAGGCAGATCAGCAGCTGGTAAAGAAAGGAAAGAGCAAAGTTGGGGACATGCTGGAGAAGGCGGCCGAGCTGCTGATGAGCTGCTTCCGCGTCTGCGCCAGCGACACGTGAGCGCCCCGCCACCCTGCCTGCCCTGCTTGGCACTGGCCTTAACCCCACGAGCGCTGTTAGTTTTTGCTTCAAATAGTCCATTGTCTCATAAGGAAATAAGAGAAAAGAAGTACCTCTTAACGCTTCTGCACACATTTAGCACTTCTGGGCCCACGTGGCCTGCGCTTTGGGTCTCACGCTTTCCGAGGTCCCTCTGTGTTGCCATGTGTTTCGGTGGCTGTGACGGTAAGAGAAGGTACTTTTTCCTTTTCCCCAAGCGCTTTATCACAGTCAGCTTTTACACAACATCGCTGCAAACTGAACGGTTTTTGTCTGCTGTGGCGAGGCGCTGTATCCCCCGAGAGTACCCACGGTGTTAGAGAAGACGTCTTCTTTCGTGGCGTTGTAGTCTTCCGTGCACGTGACTCGAGCCGTGGGGCTCTATCTTAAGACGCTAATTTGTTGCGGAAGCTAATTTTGCGGTTGACACATGACATCTTTACTTCCCGGGCAGCTTTAACATAACCGTTCTCCCCGTAGCCGTGCAGGCATAGAGGACTCCAAGAAGTGGGGCATGCTGTTTCTGGTGAATCAGTTATTCAAGATCTATTTTAAGGTAAATGCTGTCAGAGCTCTGCGTCTCTTTGTTGGGTCTGCTTTCTGCCTGTCTTCCCAGACGGCCCTTCTATTCACTGTCAGCCGGCCTCCTGGGTAAGCGGTCCCCCACCCCCACCCCTGGCTGCGCACATAATCCTGGGAGCTGGCGTGCACCCAGGGGCTGCCCGGCGCGAGGGCTGCTGTCAGCGCTTCACGCCCGTGGTCCTCTTTAGCCTCCGCCCGGCGAGGTGCGCGCTCGGCTCCAGGGGAAGTGAGGTGCCAGTGCCTCAGGCCGGTGTCGGTGCGGGGACGGCCAGGCGAGGGGCGCCGGGGCCCCGGCCCCTGTGCGGGTGGGCCCTCCGCGGTGGACGTGGTCAGGCTGAGCAGCTGTGGTGCGGGTGTCAGCATCAAGCCTTTGGTTTTGATGATGTGGACCCCACCGCAAGGAGGCGTGTACTTCGTAACCAGGAGTTTATGTTTGTCCTGCCTATTTATTTAAAATGCTGTTTAGGGTAGATTTTTACTCATTATAGATCAACAAGCTCCATTTGTGTAAACCGCTCATCCGAGCCATCGACAGCTCAAACCTGAAGGACGACTACAGCACTGCCCAGAGGGTGACGTACAGGTACTACGTGGGGCGGAAGGCCATGTTCGACAGCGACTTCAAGCAAGGTGTGTCACTGCTTCTGAGCAGCTGGGGCTGGGTTCAGGGAACATGGTCACTGCCTCCTGTTACTGCTGAAGGTGGACCGTGGGTGTTGGCCGCGTCCAAGCTGTGTTTATTCTTGACACTAAGTTGGTTCCACAAGGGAAAGTCCCACGTGAAGTTCCTCGCTCCGCGCCAGGTCTCTGAGGCGGGCGCCAGCATGTCCTTTTCTGGGTGTCGGTGTCCGGCACAGGCTGCAGTCGGTGTTTCCCCATGGCCTCTGCTGGTCCCGTTGGCCCAGGACGTGGAGATCAGGCAGTGTGTAGCTCAGCTCCAGCCACGGTGGACGAGCCTTTGCGCTGGTGCCATCTTCGGCACTTGTGGCCACGCGTGGCTGATCGGTGCGGCGTTAGAGCTGCGCTTTCGTGAAATCACCTCACGCGGCTTGTGTCATTAGCTTTCTCGAGAACCGGAAGCCACGTTTTTTCTTTCTGAACTTTTGGAGTAGCTGGCGTGTGGTGGTCCTTTATGATTCTTCTCTCATCCTCAGACCAGACTTTCTAAGCTCACTTCTCTGACAGTTATTTGCACGCGAAGCCATGTGACTTCAGGCAGCACAGCAGACGTAAGGAGCACCTCGTCTCCGTGTGTCACCGGCCGTGGATGCTCCGATAACAAAAGTGGCGGCCATCCCGTGATGAGCGCTGTTGTGGTGCTCTGTGGGGCCGCGTAGACCAACTTCTCATTTTCTTTCACAAAATTTTTAATACGTCTACAGCTTTCGAAAGAGGGCTTTTCTCGGTTAGTTCCCCCATCTTTTTTTGTTTCCTTTAAATATCAAGCACAAGAAGGGAAGCTTTTATTTTTTACTTTTTAAAAATAAATTTATTTATCCATGTATTTATTTTTTGGCCACGTCGGGCCTTCGTTGCTGCACGCGGGCTTTCTTTAGCTGCAGCGAGCGGGGGCTACTCTTCCCTACGGTGCGCGGGCTTCTTATTGCGGTGGCTTCTCTTGTTGCGGAGCACGGGCTCTAGAGTGCAGGCTCAGTAGTTGTGGCGCACGGGCTGAGTTGCTCTGTGGCGTGTGGGATCTTCCTGGACCAGGGCTCGAACCCCTGTCCCCTGCGTTGGCAGGCGGATTCTTAACCACTGCACCACGGGGGAAGTCCAAGAAGAGAAGCTTTAAGTAACAGTTTACCCCTGAACAACGAGGGGGTTAAGCCCCGTGTGAATCACAGTCAGCCCTGTGCCCACGGTCCCTCCACATCCCTGGATCAGCCAGCCACAGACCACGTGGTAGCGTAGTGTCTGCCGTCGCAAATACCCGTGTACAGGTGGACCCGCACAGCTCAGACTGCCTTGTTCAGGGGTCACCTGTACTCCCAGCTGACGTCTCTGAAGGTATTGCCATGCTCTTCCCCTGAATATGCACTGAGGGGTATTTTTCAATATACCTAACACAGCAGGAAATAATTTGTTAATGTTGACGGTAGATACTTGCAGTTCCTGAAACCTTTTGGGCCTTCGTGTAAGGGTGGGTGGCCGCGTCGGGCGCGGGGTGGGGACCGCGGTGACCATGTCTGTGGCTGACCCTGCAGCTGAGGAGTACCTGTCCTTTGCTTTTGAGCACTGCCACCGCCTGAGCCAGAAGAACAAAAGGATGGTTCTCATTTATCTGCTTCCTGTGAAGATGCTCCTGGTAAGCGACCTCACCAGCTCTCATGGGCCCTGCGGTCTACAAGCAGCGGGCAGGTGTTTTACAGCACAGCCAGTGGCGTGTGATGGGTCACAGCCTGAGCTGCACATGAGCACACCCCCAGAATTGAGGAGGGATGAGCCTTGGCTGTGAACTACTGTTTCTGTGACTGGCACTTCCAGATCCTTCTGGAAAGGCTTGCCTGTGTTTCCTTTCTCTTGAAGTTCCCTAACTCAAAAGTTTAACATATGTAAGACAAGTAAAGTAAGTGCATATTAGTTTTGTTTCCCCTAAAAGAATCTAAATTTATAGAAATGGATTAACCAAGAAAGAAAAAGGTCATTCCAGCCTGTCTGTAGGTACCTTACTTGGTCACTGAAAATTATTTTTGATATTTGTAAAGAAATGACAAATAGCTAGCAAGTGATTTGACTAAAACATCCTCAAAGTAATAGACAGAGCTTCCTTTCCTCCCACTTAAAAGTTTTTAAAAATTATCAAAACAACACACACATGGGGCTTCCCTGGTGGCGCAGTGGTTGAGAGTCCGCCTGCCGATGCAGGGGACGCGGGTTCGCGCCCCGGTCCAGGAGGATCCCACATGCCGCGGAGTGGCTGGGCCCCGTGAGCCGTGGCCGCTGAGCCTGCGCGTCCGGAGCCTGTGCTCCGCAGCAGGAGAGGCCACGACGGTGAGAGGCCCGCGGACCGCAAAAACAAAAACAAAAACAACACACACATACTTACCTAGTTCAGGGCGACTTGTAGTGGGAAAGAGACAGTGTCACACCTCCCTCCCCACTGCTAACCCGACTTCACGGGAACAACCAGTTTTAGGTTTTTCAGCTGGTTCTTCTAGAAGCTGTTTCTGAATTCCTGAACTGTAGCCTAGTATAGCTTCAGGTGCCACCCACCTCCTGTGATGCAGTAATGAGAAAGTCGAGATCAGGGTCAGACGCCACTGATGGCAAAACCGTGCTCGCTAGGGTTTCTGATTCCCAGACCAGCGTTGGTTTTCTTTTGTTTTCCAGCAGACTAGGGTGCTTTCAGTTCTTGTTCAGCGACTTAGGAAGAAAGCCTAAGAAACGCAGGTTGCAAGGTTTATTCCCTTGATAAGAGTTTTATCAAAGACAATTTGTTTAAAAGTGAAAGCGTTCTTATTCTGGAAATTTACTCTTAGGGTCACATGCCAACCATTGAGCTCCTGAGAAAGTACCATCTCATGCAGTTTGCGGAGGTGACCAAAGCTGTGAGGTAGAGTATTTTTCCTTTTCCGTTTGAGACCTCTTAGAGGATAGAATCAGCACAAACGTCCTCGTGTTGTGAGAGAACTAATGGTGTCTCGATGTGCTCTCGTCCTGGACGTTGTTCTGACTGTGTCTGTGCGTCTGTCCCGCCGCCCAGCGAAGGCAACCTCCTCCTCCTGAACGAGGCTCTGGCCAAGCACGAGGCGTTCTTCATCCGGTGCGGCATCTTCCTCATCCTTGAGAAGCTGAAGATCATCACCTACAGGAATCTTTTTAAGAAAGTGTAAGCAGAGTCCTTTCTTTTTCATTCTGTGGGATAAAATCCACCTTCCGCAGCCCACGCACTGCCCTGGGCCCTGGCGCTACGGCTGCACAGGCGAGGGAGTGGAGGTCTGCCCGCCCTTTCGGGAGGAATAACTCGGGTTGCGGTGAAGACCCTGTAACGGACGTTTTAGCGCCAGCCCCGAGAACCAGGCGTTTCCCGTTTTGCCAGAGAGTGTGGGACCCACTGCCCGTGTCCTCTGTTGGTGACCCGCTGACCCTCCCCACCACCCCTGTCCGTCAGGAGGCGGTTCTTTTCTTCCGTGTCACTCTGGAAGTTGACTCTTCTCTCAGTTAAACTTCAGTCAAAGTCAGACTTTTTCTGGCTGCGAGGAATATATCAAAATTAGCAAGGACCACAGTTCATCACACCTGAGTCACTATCGTAAGGTGCTTCTCGATTTCAAGGATGTTAAAATGTGAGAACACGTGCGTCTGAGATTCAAGCAAATACTCGGTAAACGTAAAATATATTTGTACTAGTGGCTTTTTAAAATTGGAAAGTCAGAATTAAAAGCTCTTATTTTTCAAGTGTATCTGGCGGGTGGGAGATGCTTTGTTCCTCTTGAACTGAGCTTTCTCAGCAGATGTTTCTCCTGCTGACTCCGCCCTCGCATCCCGTCTCTGATGAGCGTCAGCTCTGTCCCTCTTCCAGGTACCTGTTACTCAAGACACACCAGCTGTCTCTGGATGCGTTCCTGGTTGCCTTGAAGTTCATGCAGGTGGAGGACGTGGACATTGCCGAGGTCCAGTGCATCCTGGCCAACCTGATCTACATGGTGTGTGGCCGCGCCTCCCCTGGGCCCCGTCCTTGCCGGGAGCTCTGACGCCTTCCTCGTTCCCAGAGGGCTCTGTGCGGGCGGGGTGGATGCACATGGCACATACTGCTCTGTTCTCCCCTGTGCGTGTTCATTCATTGTCCTCCCAGGGAGCTGACTGCACGGTGACTGGGGGGGATACTTGTGCCACAGCGCCAGGTCCTTCACCCCCGCAGGCTTGACGAGGCCCAGAAACATACGCCGCCTCTGCTCTTCTCGCACAGGGTCACATTAAAGGCTACATCTCGCACCAGCACCAGAAGCTGGTCGTCAGCAAGCAGAACCCGTTCCCCCCGCTGTCCACGGTGTGCTGACCCTGCCCCTGGCCCCGAGGACAGGGAGCGGGGCGATCCTGGTTCTCATCCTGCCGGAGAACTCGTTCTCTGCAGTTGGAGTCTCTCGGGTCTTTTCCTGAGGATGCTGAGACCTCAGTGTCTCTGACATCACGGCTGATGAATATGCGCCTCACAAAGGCCTGGAATCCCCTTCTCAGAAAGCGCGAAGCCCTCTCCTCTGGCCCTGGGGTGCTGGTGACACTCAGGCGAGGGGCACGGTCTCCGAGGCAGCTACTGTTTACTTCTCATGAGTGTTGTTCGTGAAGGCATCTTTTAACTCTTTCTATAAAAAAAAGGTGATCTGAATTTATACAAAAAGGCGTATTCGATCTGAATTTATACAAAAAGGTGTATTCTTTACCATATCTTCTGGGATACGTCTATTTTTATGTTAAATTTGAACGTTTTGTGTGATCAAAATGCTGGGTTAACTTAATGCTTCTTTTTACAAGCTGAATTTACTTTGATTTAAATTTTCCAGGTGTCACAGCTGTTTTTCAGTGTATGTGTATTTCCTCTGTCTATGTAAAACTTTAACTAAAGAAGGAAATGTCATGGACTATAGTTGCTCATCGCTGCAAAGGCACCATGTGGGACCTGGAGAGACACACACACACACACACACACACACACACTGAGGCCTCCCATCTGCAAAGGCACCATGTGGGACGTGGAGAGAGACACACACACACACACACACACACACTGAGGCCTCCCATCTGCAAAGGCACCATGTGGGACGTGGAGAGACACACACACACACACACACACACACACACACACACACTGAGGCCTCCCATCTGTGCCCCCCGTGTCAGCTGCTCCAGCTGCCAGACCGGCCGGCCGGGTTGGCTCAGGGTTGGCTCAGAAGTGTGCAGTATGCTCCTGGCTTCAGCTCCACGTGGCTCATCTGTAGGGCTCTCCTGGGCTGCCCACCCTGAAGGCGTGTCGGCCCTGGGCTCTGACTGGCGCTCAGCCGGGCTCCACATGGGGGTCTCCAGTCGGATGGAGCCGCGTTCCAAGAGCGAGGACCCCAAAGAAGAGGTGGAGCTGGATCCACTTCTGTGAGCTGGGCTTCCGAGTCAACAGTGTGACCTCCGCCCTGGGCACGTCCAGACTTGGGCGTGGGGACGGGCAGTGCGGAGGGGACGGCCTGCTGTGGGTGTCAGGCCCCCAGCCGCCTCCCCCCACCAGTTCCCTGAGCAGGAGAGCGTGGCCTGGGGGAGGCGCAGATGGCCATGGTGAGAGACGGTCCGTGTTTCCCGGGGCACTGCTGTCATGGCATCGCTGCTCTGTGGGGCCGGGCACACCCTCACGGACGAGAGCTAAGTCCTCGCTGCGGGGTGAGCACTGGACTTCTGGGAGCATGCCTGGATTTCATAGCGTAGAAAGCTGGGCATTTTCAACACTTTCAGGTATTTTCTTGAACAGTAGAAAATCAGGGACTGACCGTGAACCATAACACGAGGTCATACTTGGCAATGAAAGAAACAGAACCTCGGGTGCGAGCATCCTGCGTCCCCACTGGTCTGGAGGACTGTGTGTGGAGTGGCCGGCCTGGCCTCGTGAACACAGGCCTGGCGTGGTTGTTTGCACTACCCCCAAATTTGGAAGCAGACGGTCTGTACCCGGGCGTGAATGGGTGTGGCCATTTAATCAAGTTCCCTTTTCTTGAGTTTTATTGTTTTGATTTGCTTACCTCATGTGGTTTCTAACCATTTATTAAGTTATACACGTGACTCGAGCAGTTTTCATTTCGCATGGCCCTCTGTGTCTCAGCTGCGTTGCAGGCCTGTATCTTTCTCTGCAGTGGTCCTTGTTTTTATAGAGCCTGTAAATGCTGTAGGGAGATTCTTACCTCTGCCTGTGCTGTGTTTGTCATAATTTCCAGGTAGGGTTTCTACTCTAGCAAATCCAGATTTGTAGGGCAAATTAATGCCATCAACGAGATTGCAGGTGTCCTTACAGAATTATTTACGTGGAAGTTGCAGTGCTCATCCGCTGGATTTTAAATCCTTGGTAGCCATTCAAAGCAGTGGCCTGATGACCTTATGACCGTTGGAAGATAACACAGTCACACTTCAGTAAGACTTCAAAGTCCACTCCTGTTACTCCACTGCCCTGGCCGTTAGTTTGCGTCAGATTCACATATTTAGTTTTGCCAAGGTCCTTTCAGAGAAATGGGCCAGCGCATCTGCAGATTGGCCAAAAAAAGGTTAACTCTGGGGTTAAAGTATAATATCAGAAAGGAAACAAGCATCGTGTTTGTTTAAGGATTGTTACTTAAAAATCTGAGTTGTGTTTAAACTCCGTTCTCCAGTGAGGAGAGTGTATAAGTCACAGCTTTAACCCATTAAAACAACCCTCCGCTCCCCAGCAGCGCATCAGGAAGAAGCCCGCCCCGGCCTGTGCCTTTGGCTGGAGCTGCCTTCAGGCCCCGCCGTGGCGGCCACGGAGCTGTCAGCCGTGGGAGCCCTTCCCTCCCTCGGGGGAAGTGGGCACCTCCGGCTTAGAAATTAACGGGGAAATAGACGTGATGTGCACCCACACGCTCTCGCCTGCCGGTCGGGCACCGGCCGCCCCGCCACCCGGGTCGGGTCTGCGGGAAGCGCGGTTCGGGCTGGCCTCGCGGCCCGTGTGCATGGGTGGAGGAGGCGGCGCGTCACGGGGCCGCGGGGCCCGCCGCGCGGTCCCTGCGCCGCCCACCTCGAGGGGCTGCGGCCCTTCGGGCCAGCCGCTCCGCTGATCCCGCCCCGGGGTCGGGCCCGCGCAGGGGCCCGCGGTTTGCCTTCCAGCCCCTCGTGCTTCCCGCCCCTTCTGTCCTCCCGGGGCAGGCAGGGAGGTCGCTGTGGCGCCGCCGCCCCTGCGACCGCGGTTGGACTGGAGCCCTCTGTTCCCCGGCGTTTCAGGAAAGCGCCATTCGGTGCCGGCAGGTCTGCTTTTATTGCTGGACGCGCGGCCTTCCCCCCTCCTCTCCGGGGCTCTGCTCAGACGAGGGGTCCCGGGGGAGGGGCTGAGGGCGCTGTCACCCCAGCACCGACTCCCCGTCGCGTCTGTGACCGTGGTCGCCTCTCCGGCTGGCGGAGCTCGGCTGCTGCGCGACTCGCCGGAGCCAGAGCGCGTATCTGGGGACCTTGATGAGCAGGGGCGGCCCGGGGCCCTCGGGGGGCGCGGCGCCCAGGAGGCCGGTGAGGAACCAGGCGCCGCCCACCGCGCCGCCCCGGCCGCCGCGACCCGCCCGCTGCCCGTCCGCGTGGTCACCGTGGCGTTGAGGGCCCAGCCGCCCTCCCCGGGCTCCACGTGCGTGACCGGCAGCTGCGCGGGCTCCAGCTCGGGGCCGCGGAGGGTCCAGCCGCCCAGCACGCCCGGCCGCGGGAGGAGGACGCGCTCGGCGAAGTCGGCCTCGGCGGTGCAGACGGGCCGCCCGGCGTCGGGGCAGCGCACGGGCCGCGCCAGCCCCGGCAGGGCCGCGTCACTGGCCCCCGTGTCCGCCTCGAATCTCGCGTGCACGTGGACGTCCTTCACCTCCACCGCCGGCGGGGCCTCGAGCGCGCGGCCGCGGGAACCTGGAAGGAGGCCGGGGGTCAAGGTGAGTCCGTGCGCCCCGCCGCCCGGCTCCTGCGCGCAGGGGACAGGGGCTACCCCACGGAGAGGCCTCTCCCACACTCTCCTCTAGGAAACCCGGTGAGGTGTTCGCGGGGGCGGGGGTTGGGGCGCGGGCGCGGAGCGCAGCGCGGGTTGCTGAACCGGTCAAAAGACTAGGAAGAAACTAGGAGGAACCTCTCCAAGCCAATCAGAGCTTGGCTTTTCAGATGTCGTTCTCTAGGCTGACGTTCTGTTGACTGAAAAATGTCTGGGGTTGGATTGTATATTTGCGGGTCCTGGGAATCACTGCGGAGCAGTTCTCAGCACAGCCCAGGCCCCGGGGTGGACAGGGATCTGAGCTGCTCCATGTCAGTGTCAAATTAAGCGACAGTTTCATCAGCTGTGATTTCCTCCTTAGACTAAATATTCCTCATTTGTCTGCTTGCTGTGCCCAGAATTCCACTAGGTATCCCCGTTGCTTTATGACTTTATGAGTGATCTCACTAGTAGGAAGATAAGCTCAGTCTGTATTGCATTAGAAGCAAAAATTCTAGATTAAAATGTTTATTTCTACATAGGATAGTTTTTACTTCCAGTGTGATCTTATAAAAATGAATGGTAGGGCTTCCCTAGTGGCGCAGTGGTTAAGAATCTGCCTGCCAATGCAAGGGACACGGGTGCGAGCCCTGGCCCGGGAAGATCCCACACGCTGCGGAGCAACTAAGCCCATGCGCCACAACTACAGAGCCTGCACTCTAGAGCCCGTGAGCCACAACTACTGAGCCCACGTGCCACAACTCCTGAAGCCCGCATGCCTAGAGCCCGTGCTCCGCAACAAGAGAAGCCACCGCAATGAGAAGCCCGCGCACTGCAACGAAGAGTAGCCCTGGCTCACCGCAACTCGAGAAAGCCTGCACGCAGCAACGAAGACCCAACGCAGCCAAAACTTAAAAGATAAATAAATAAAATAAATTTATTAAAAAAAAAGAATGATAAAATACTTACTTGTTTTCACACTGTTTCTGTACAAGAGTGAACATTTTGCTGTTGTCAGTACAAAATTGTCCTGTATGAGAACACCTCCACAGAAGTCTTCCCCTTTGGTATGTGTTAGTTTTACCTTTAAAAACCAAACAGACAATAAAGAGTTGGTGCCAGTTTGCAGGATTCGGGGCAGTATAGTGTCGTGGTTAGGAATATGGGCGCACACCCCTCCAGCGAGCCCAGCCCAGCCCACCCACTGCTGAGGCTGCCTCAGCGCACGGAGTGGAGGGGCGAGAAGGGGTGAGTGATGGACACTTGGAAGACGGACGCTCAGGAGGACAGGCAGCAAAGGTACGGTCCCGCTGGGGACAGATCCCCATCCCCACCCCGCCTCTCATTTGATGTCCCCTCCCTCGGTCCTTTCGGGTCCGGTGGTCTCTGAGCTCTGTGCGTCGTCTGGCCGGGCCCCCACCCAGCGGCCGAACGCTTCTGCCCGGCTCCACCTGCTTGCGAGCAGCAGGGCGAAGTAGGCGTGTTCCGCACATGCGCACACGCGCACGCACGCGGGGCTGAGGCAGCCCCTTCACCAAAGGGCCCTGTAAAGCTCTCTGTCGTCCATGGTGGTCGCTGTGGTTACTGGGCACTTGAGATTGACTGGTCCAAGCCAGGATGTGCTCCAAGAGTAAAAGGCTGTACACCCCAGAGGGCAAAGACTTGGTAGAGAAAATGTGAGTCTCTCATTTTTCACTATTCATTACACGTTGACACGATGTTTAGATGTATTGAGGTAAGTAACACACACTATCAAAGTTAATTTCACCTGTTTTTACTTTTATGCATGTGGCTACTAGAAAATTTAAGTTACGTCTGTGGCCGATATTGTGTTTCTATTGACAGGGCTGTTCTAAAGGACAGACGAGGCAGAAGAGGATGATCTGCATTAGGGGCCTGGGATGCAAGGAAAATGCAAAACGTGGGTAAATCCAAACCCATGTTGGAGGTATGATTAAAAATAATACTTATTTTGTGAAGTTACAAAAAAAGCAAAAGAAGAATAAAATATTGGTCAAAATAGCAGGTGAGCCTAGTGGGAGATGCTTGAAATAATTTGGGAGAAGGGTAAACATAATAAATTCAGGTATTGCTAAGTTAGATGTGAAAGTTTCAGTGTCAAGAGTGGTCACTGGATGCATAGAAATAGAATGTTTAGCTTCCAAACCAGACAAGGGAGAAACAGGAAAATAACAGAAATGGTGCCAAAGAAGAGATGTTTCCTGAACATGGCAGTGGAGCTGGACTCCGGCTAGCTGGTTGTGAGCAGGGCCCGGGCCTTGCTCTGGCTCTGGACCCACCATGTCCACCCGAGTGCCTCCAGGATGCTTATCTTCCGAGAGCAGTGACATTGGAAACGGTTTTTGGACTCTAAGAAAGGCCTTGGATGGCTGTAAATAAAACTGTATGTTCTTATTTGGTGCAAATAATGAAGACACTGAAGCTGTGAGTTCAGAATGAGAAAGTGCTTTGAAGTGTGATGTTGAGATTGTAAGTAGTTCATCTAAATCAAAGAAGGTGGAGATGACAAATAGGATGAAACTTGTAACAAAAGATTAAAACACGTTTATAAAATGTTTCTGGTACCTGCCACGGGAAAGTCGGAGGGTCCTGCTCGCATCCCTGTGACGTCAGAAGGCACTCAGAGCTGAGGGCTCCGCACTCACACCTGTCTTCATTGTGGCCACAGGAAAAGAAAAGTCAGTGCCTCCCAGGGCAGACATCGTGTTTATCTGTGGCGCTGACCCTTCAGCCTATTCCTGGATGTCCACTAGGTTGAGATAATTCGTGTAACACAGAGAAGGTGAGATTAAACGACCTGCTCTCAGGGACCGAGGAGGCCCCGGGCAGGCCCAGCAGGGGACTGGGAACCCCCAGCCCAGCCACAGTGGAGGAGAACCCCGCGCCCAGCCACGGAGGAGGAGAACCCCCCCTCCTAGCCACGGAGGAGGAGAACCCCACGCCCAGCCACAGCGGAGGAGAACCCCGCGCCCAGCCACGGAGGAGGAGAACCCCCCGCCCAGCCACGGAGGAGGAGAACCCCCCGCCCAGACACAGCAGAGGAGAACCCCGCGCCCAGCCACGGAGGAGGAGGTGGCCTGTCAGAGGTCCCTGCAGGAGGAGGCCCAGCGGAGGGGACTCACCGTGGGGGATGCAGGATCTGTGGTCCTGGCCCAGCTTATGCCCCTTCGCACAGCTGTACGTGTAAGACCCCGGACCCGGGTGGCAGAAGTGCTGACACCCATCTGTCGTCCTCAAAGGATGACGTTCATTTTTAGCTGAAAAGGGAAAAAGGGAAAACCAGACGTGTTACCCTGGAAATAGCCATTCTGAAATCTCCTTGCGCACTGGGACTCTGGCTTTTCATTCCAAACGTCATCAGGTGAGCGTTTCGACTCCCGCGTCAGGAAGGGGCATGGAGCAGTCAGGGCTCCGTCCTCAGAGCAGCAGCTCGGTTGCGGGGGGCGGGCCTGCAAGTCCCTCGCAAGGATCCGCGTTTGCCGGCCGTGGGCTCACTTCCCGCCGCAGCAGCCGCTCTCTTTAGGGGGGCTTCTTCCAGGTGGGCATTGGGATGGGGGAGGGGACACGTGCGGGATGAAGCTGGAAGCCCTGCTTTGGCGCGAGTTGCACTTGGGGCGTCCACACAGCACTGGGCGGGGCGCTCAGGAGGCAGCTGGAGTCCGGGGATCCAGGCTGGACGTAACGTTCGTCCTGGAAATGGGCTCCGCGTTGACCCTCCGGAGCATTACGCGAGTTTACTGCTGCACGAACGACCACTGACGGGAATTGGCGCCGCCCACCCCCCGCGGATACAGTCTCACGATGATGAAGGGACATCAGCCGATGAAGCTGCAGGCCGGGTCACGCACCCACGACCCAGAGAGCCGGGGGCGGTCCCCCCATAGGCTGACCCCCCCCCCCAGACCCATCACCCGCAGCGGGGTCAGCCGGGCCCCGGGAGAGCGGAGAGTAGATCGTGAATGGTCTGGACGGGGCGGGGGACTGGGAGGAAGAGGAGGGGACCCCACGGGGGAAACGGGGCCGTTCACAAGGTGTGATTCCCAGCGGAAAACCGGGTTCCCACGGGCCTCCTCCTGCTTATCCCCGGGGCGGGGCGGAGGCCGCGGGCGGGGGTCCGGGGGGCGGGGAAGGAGGCCGAGGGGCGGGGCGGAGGCCGGGGGAGCTCACCGAAGGCGCAGTCCCGGCCGTCGTAGCCCGGGGCGCAGGTGCAGGTGTAGCCGCGGATGCTGTCCTGGCAGGACCCGTTGTTGAGGCAGGGCTGGGAGACGCACGGGGAGCCTCCTCCCGATAGGGATGTGAGGACACCCTGCGGGTAATACCCTCCGACGTCCCTCCAGGACCCCCTTTCCTTGCTGGGCGGCCACGTGACCAGCGCCGGCGCCTCCTCGAGCTCCCCTGTCCCTGTGGTCCCCGCAGGGACGCCCAGCATCCCCCAAGCCTCGCCTTCCTCAATCGGGTCTGACCCTTCAGCGTGAGGCCCAAGGGAGCCCGCGAGGTCGCTCCAGCCTCCCCCTGATCCCGGCGGGACCCCGGGGCCTTTCCCACCCTCGTCCTGGCCCTCGGGCAGTGCCAGGCCCTTCCTTTGGGTCAGGGGTCCCAGGAGCCCAAGGCTCGAAATCTGGAATCCACTGGCCTCAAGTTAGCAGCCCTCGTGAGCCAACTGCCTCCCCTGACCCTAAAGGGAGGAGAAGAGGAAAGAATCCTGGAGTAGGTGGGGGAGACACTTACCCAGATACGTCTTCCAAACTTCATCCTGCACAAGAGAAACTTAAAAGTGTTACAAATGGGACATCTGTCTTTCCATGTTTCCTCCTGTGGCCGGGCTTGAAAATAAGAAAATGTTGATTTTTATTCACTTCATAGGAAAATACTGGTTGAAACAAAGAATGTAAAATTCTTTACATCTACTTAATATCATCTTTAATACACCCATGTCCCATGTCCCTCCCATTCAGTATCTATTTACGGTGACCCATTTGAGGAAGAGAAAACAGTCTAAGACGTGGCACAAACACCACGGCCTCCAAGGCCCTTTCCCCTCCCGGGCCTGTCTCCATGGCCCCACTCTGCAGAGTGCCTGATGCAGATGTAAAAAAATTCACATCACTTTTTCATTTTTATAAGCCAATTCAACAAGGATTAAAAATTTTAAAGTGTGTATGTGGGGGGGGGGGATGTGAATTTGGGGTGGCGGTATCTAAAATTAGGAGAATTACTCAGACTTAAGGCCTGGAGGGTAAACATACAAGTAATTGCCTCTCCCCAAATCATGCTCGGACTTCTAACAACTCAAGCACAACTTTACCAGGAGGTTTTAATTTCTCTTAGTTTGCTTAAAGATGGTCTATTTCATTTTCTTATACATGGGCATTTAAGAAATTATGATTTTAAAATACTTAAAAAGTATATTAGAGAAACGGGTCAACATTTTGTTCAGAATCACCTTTAAATATTGCCGCTTTAGGGGCTTCCCTGGTGGCGCAGTGGTTGAGAGTCCGCCTGCCGATGCAGGGGACACGGGTTCGTGCCCCGGTCCGGGACGATCCCACATGCTGCGGAGCGGCTGGTCCCGTGAGCCGTGGCCGCTGCGCCTGCGCGTCCGGAGCCTGTGCTCCGCAACGGGAGAGGCCACACAGTGAGAGGCCCGCGTACCTTAAAAAATATATATATGTATTGCTGCTTTAATACGTAAAACTGGGAAGTCTTTATTACGTATTTTACTATTCTGAAATATTTACACACAAATATTCAGCCCCTCTGTCTCCTGATTGATAAGCTTATGAGTAATTGAGAATGGCAAGTTCTCAGTTGTATTATTTAGAGTGTATGTGTTGTCGCTTGTAATCCAAGTTATAGATTATGAGAGATGTTCTTACCATGTAGGCATCCTAGGGAGGATCTTTGCATTGCTGATACATTGAAACAATTACATCTCTATTAAAAATACTAAATTCCGGGCTTCCCCGGTGGTGCAGTGGTTGAGAGTCTGCCTGCCGATGCAGGGGACACGGGTTCGTGTCCCGGTCCGGGAAGATCCCACATGCCGCGGAGCGGCTGGCTGGGCCCATGAGCCATGGCCGCTGAGCCTGCGCATCCGGAGCCTGTGCTCCGCCACGGGAGAGGCCACAACGGTGAGAGGCCTGCGTACAGCAAAAAAAAAAACCACCTAAATTCCGTCAGAGTCCTGTCAAGCTGAGTGACCTCTGTGAGGAGTCCGGCTACTCAATGTGCTAATTTGCTCAGTCTGAAGAAAGAGTTTAGGTGGTGGGACTGAGCTGCCATCCCGGGTGCCCCACTAACTGGCTGGGGAAAGTGATTTCACTTCTGTGTCTCCGTTTCCTCATCTGTATAATTAGGATTAGATCAACCTCCCAGGTAAGTAAATAGGTTAATGAATTTAGTTTAGTCTCTTTGAGAAAATACGCCCTCTAAGGCAGCGGAATAATCAGAAAGCGTGTGAGTTTGTGGCAGGGGGGATATCCACAGTGGATGCGTCATTTTCAGATACTTTTCTTGCTTCCTCATAGACACAGATTTCTTCGTCACATTCCTTTTCTAGATTTCCCTCAAAGAGCTCTTCCAGTTGGTAGGAGCTGGCTCGTTTCCGTCTCACCAGAACTTCATTTGCTTTTGAGGTGGGAAGAAACACTGCAGAGCAAGACAGGCGTGTAGGCGCCTCAGCGTGGGTGGGCAACCCAAGAACTCCCACCCGCGTCCTGAGGGCCAGGCTCTGCGGTGCTGGGAGGGGCAGACCCAACGGTTGACCCTCAGACCCGGGAAGAAGTTTACCTCCTGCTCACCACGACGCTGGGCCCCAGGCCCCTTACGTGCAGCCAGGTGAGTAGGAGTGAGCTTAGAACAGGAGGGTGGCAGCCCGCGAGGAACGGGTGGAGACCGGGCTTGAGAGGATGCCTCCTGGGCAGTCCTCTGCCAGGACAAGAGCCCCCGATTTCTAGCTGGGCACACGGCTGTGCGGACAGACTCCCCTGGTGCTAAGGGTGGCCACGTGGCTGAGCACTGGCCACCAAGATGCTAACAGAAGGGCTAGGCAGCAGGTTCCTGGGAACCTTCTTGAAAAAGACAACTGGCGTGGCCCCTGGCCGTTTCTTTGTCCCTCCCTCCATCCTACTACCTGGGACACAGATGTGATGGCTGGAGCTCTAAGCGTCATTCTGGAATATGAGGTTGAGGAGCACGGCGGGGAGGACTGAGTAGAGCCTCCTCATAAGGACACCAGTCATTGGATTTAGGGCCCACCCTAACTAAGGATGATCTCCTCTTAATTAATACACCTGCAAAGACCCTATTTGCAACTAAGGTCACATTCTGAGGTTCTGGGTGAACATGAAGTTTGGGGGACACTGCATAGATGGTGTCCACAGATTTCTCCACTGTGAGGAAGATGTTTGGGGATAGGAATGTCCTGTCCCCCAACAGTCTTTAGCCGAGGGTTTTCAGCGTCAATGAAGTTGTTTTTCCTGAATCAGTTATTACCATTTTAATTGCAGAAGAGTGACTTTACACCCCTCCTTCCTCCTGCGCTTACTAATCGGCATTCTGCCGTAAAGGAGAATCTCTTCCCTGAATGCTTTGTGTTGATTCATTTATTGAATGGATTTTAAAATTCCAGTGAATATTTTTTCCATTTCAGAAGTTCTGTTTGATTCTTTTTCACATCTGTTTGGGCATTTTAATGTCTCCTGTTTTCTTGTATCTCTATCACGTCTCCTGTGTTCTGTGTGTCTGGGTATCAAGGTTTTTGTGAGTCTGATTCTACTCTTTTTCCTGCAAGTTTCTGGTTGTCTTGTTTCCTTGTGTGTTTGGGTTTTTCTTTTACCATGAGAGGCCCCAGGTTGAGAAGGGAGCCCAAGGCAACAAGGACCCATGTCTCCCCCCGACGTGACACTGGATCGTTGGGGTGTCACTGCAGTCACAAGCAGTCGCTGCAGACCCCTGGGCAGACTGCAGTGACTGCTTCTGCGGAGAGGTTTCTTTTTCTCCACCCAGCACCAGCGTCCCGCCGGGGAGCTTGTCTCTTTCCTCCACGTGGTGCCAAGCGTGGTCTGAGCTGGGGTGGGGTCTCCTCCTGGGTCCCCTCGCGACGTGTAGGCTCTGCGCCTGGGGCTGCGAGGTCCCGGGTTCCCAGGGGAGCGGGGGTGGGGTGGGGTGTGCTCCGCCGCCTCGTTCATCCTTTTGCTCCCATTGGCCTTTTCCCTTGTGTCAGGCAGGGGCATGTAGCGAACATGGGATAAAATAATTACTCTGCTTTCAGTGTTACCCGGAGGGTTTTTCCGGGTATCTGATCTATGGCCCCTCCAGGACAGGGTTTCACGAGTCTTGTTTTGTTAGGCTGCTTCAGCCGTTTACCTCGTACACGATTGTGCACAGCTGTACGTGGTTGTGAGCTGTGTGCTGCCGGGGGCAGGGGGCGGGTGTCTCTTACTGAGTCCTCATTCTGAGCTTTGGGTTTTATTCTAAAGGTTCGACTGACTGTAAGAGGTATCTGACGTCACCCTGTCTGCTGCGTGGAGGGGGTGAGGGAGGGGGGCGGTGGCTGGAGCCTTGGCTGAGGTGGGCAGTGCAGCCGAGAGAAGTGGATGCAGTCCCTGCGGTCACAAGTGTCCCAGGACATTTAGGACATCGAAGGAAAGAGGTTATGATCATTTTAATGGTAAACTTATTTAACCCAATAGATCTAAAATACTTCTGTTTCAACACCCAACAATTGTTAAAAAGAAAACTATTAATTTGAGTTTGCGTTCTGATTTCTGTGCTAAACCTCTGCAGTCTGGTGTGTTTTGAGCTCCTGGCCGACCTGACCTTGGCCACCGGTTGGGTGCGGGGGGGGTGGGGCGCGCATTGGCCGCATGGGCGGCAGGGCTCCAGGGACCCCCCGTCTGCGGTCGCTGGTTCGGGTCTGAATGTGAAGGAAAGGTTGAGGAAGGGGAGGGGCCCGCGGGCGGGGCGCGGGGAGGGGCTGGGGTGCCCTCCCGGCTCCCCCAGAAGCCGTGCCCTACCCAGTCCTGAGCCCCGGACCGGCGGCCGGCTCCACCTGGGCCCCCCGGGCCCCCGAGGGACACGGTCACTTCCAACATGCTTGTCACGAACGGCGACGAGGCCGGGAGGGGGCTCAGATCATGCTGGTCCCGCCGGGGGCCCTCGGCTCCCAGAAGAAGCCCCCGACCCACCCACCCGCAAGCCTGAGTCGCAAGGATGCCCAAGGTGGCGCCTACCTGCGGGCTGGGCGCCGCGCACGGCGAGGAGGGCGAGCGGCGGCGGCCCGCGGCCAGAGTCCCCGCCCGGCTCGGCTCGGAGCGCGGCGCCGACGGGAAGCCAAGCCCCGCAGAGAAAGGCCGCGCGCGGAGGACAGCGGGTTTATTGGATCTTTTACCGGATAATTCAGTGTCCTAAATAGAGGCTTCAGTCCTGTCTTTTTCTGTTTAAGGCGAAGAGAGGGAAAGACAGAGAAATGAAAGGCCGAGGCCGAGAGGGACGGAGCTGGGGCGGCTCCTCGGGTGCAGGTCGGGGGTCGGGAGCCGAGCCGTCCCACGGGAACCGGGCCTGGACCGCGGGGGCGGGGACACACAGTGGCACATTTCGCCGTCACGGAAAGCAGAGCAGATAAGGCGGCACAGCGCGGTGGGGCCGTCTTGGACAAGCCGGTCACAGAGGCACCCTGTGGGGGGTAACCCGAACAGAGCGGGGCAGCGACCCCCTGCCCGGGGTGGGGGTGGGGTTGAGGAGGCAGACCCTCGAGGGCGGGCGCCCACCAGGCCGGGCCAGCGGGGCTCCTGTGAGGGGCTGCGGAGCCCACCACCTCCCGGTGAGACCAGCTCTCCTGGGGCACCAAGTGCCACGGGGAAGCGGGCCTGGGGGACGCTCGGGAAGAGCCGCGCTCAGCACCACGAGGGGGTAGATACTCTGACCTCCGTCTGAGGGGACAGCAAACTCATCTCCCCTCACCGAGCGGGTCAGCACGGGCCCCCCCCCGTGGGCGCTCTGCCTCTGTCCATCTCAGCCTCTGACTCTCTGTCTCTGTCCGTCTCTCTCTCCCTCCCTCTGCCGGCAGCCCGCACACCGGGCTTCCCTCCTGTTAAGGGGCCCCTGACGAGATCCCGCAGGGTGCCCTCTCTCCCTGCATCCTCTTGGTTTCCTTCGAAGGCTCGTGTAGCGTGTTTTCCCAGCTGTTTTGTTCTTTCTGACGTGGGCACCTCGGCGACCAGGGCTGAGCCCCATTCTTGGCAGGAGCCCTGCTTCCCATCCGCATCGTCGGTGAGGACACACCCCCACTCGGTGATGTGCCCTGGGCTCTCCGGATGCAGAGCTACCCCGTCCTGTTTGTAATTCAAGTTGTGCCGGGCGATGCTCGATGCTGGGCATGACTTTCCCCAGGGCTCTGGTACCTCCATCAGGGTCTCGTGGTGGCTGTAGTGAGGGTCCTTCTAGAACAGAAACATCACCCTCCAGCCCCAAGGGCCGGGGGCTGCACCTGCAGCGGGCGGAGGCCTCCAGGGACCCTGCGTCTTCAGGTCTCCGGCTCTCTAAGCCCGCCCCCTCCCCCTGCCACCCCGCCGCCATACAGCCGCTCTGCCCTCCCCCGCTTCACACGAAGCTCTGTCCCAGGCGTATCTTCGCCCTGCCCCCTCAGGGTCCACGGGTACAGGTGAGCGGTCCCTCACTCTCGGGAGGGACAGTCAGACCGTGAACCCCCCCGCGCCCCGTGGTTCCTCACGGTTGGCTTCCTGCTCACGTCTGTCCCCGGAGGAGACTTCCTAGGGGACATGCAGTGGAGTGGGACCGACTGTGCCCTTAGGGCGCAGGCCTGGTTCAGGTCCACCTGGAGACGAGCTTTGAGGCAGGTGGTCCCAGGGCCCACGGAACCAGCATCCGTGCGACCGAGAGACGAGCGGTCTCCCTACAACGCTGCCCGAATTCCCTGTGGAACCTCACTGAGTCCAGCTCTGTTTCCCAACGGGGAAGGTTCAGTGCCTCAGGCGGTGGGGACCCCTCTGCCCTCCGCTCCCAGGTGCCCAGCTCCCCTTTTGCTCTCTGACCTGTGGGCTCGGCCCTGCTGGTGAGAGATTCAAGCCTGGCGGGAAGGAGGGCGCCCCCAGAGCTCTTTCCGGACCCCAGGCAACGTGTGGGCTGACAGCCCATCCAGGTTTTCTCTGGACAGAGACCCCCATCCCCAGCACGCAGGGCCTGGCGGTCCGAGGCCTTCTCTGCAGGACGGTTCCCTTTGAGGAGGTCAAGGCGGGACGCGCAGAAAGGGACCCTCTGGCTTGACCGTTTCTGGGAAGCCCAGTCGCGTTGATTTTTGCAAACGTGCAGATCTCCTGTTTACGCAACTGCCCAGCCAGTGACCTTGGGGGCTCTCGTACTGGAACTTTGAAAGTTTGCTTAGCTGAGTTACGCAAAATGCAAACGGTACCGGGAAACACGGCACGTCCTGTCTGAGGTTACTGCTCTTCCTAGAAGTATGTCTGGTTTTCCTGGCCGTCTGGCTTGAGGGCCTAGAGCTGGTGAGGGCGGCAGGAGGGCTCGACCTGGGCTGTGACCACTGGAGGAGGGGCGGCCCTCCTGCAGCCCCCCAGCACACACCTCGCGAGCAGGGTAGCAGGGGGGCGGCAGGGGCTAGCCAGAGCTGGGTTCGTGCCCTGGGCTGTGGCCTAGAGGCAGACTCCAGAGCCCTGGCCTGGCGACAGTCACACCCAGGGACGTGCCCGTGGCTCCGGAGCCTGTGCGGCCCCGGGGACACGGCCATGAAGCCACGTAGAGAGCCGGTCTTTAGGTCAACATTAAAATGTCCCTGCCCACGAGCCCTCTGGGCCCTGCCTTCCCAGGGAGCCTGCCTCTCCTGGGAGGTGACTGGGGGCCAGGAGGGCACGCGTGGGGAAGCCCCACCTGACCCCAGCGAGGGGGGCTGGCTCTGGCGCCCCTGTGCTCCCAGAACCCCACTGGGTCACTCAGCAGTGTTGTGAGCAGCCAGGGGGCAGCTGGCGGCCCCCAGGACAGAGAAACGTGCTGTGAACAGAAAAGGCCCCTCAGTTTTAAGACTTGGTCTGGGAGCCCTGGCCCATCCTATGTGCGTAGCGCTTCCCGGATCCTGAAACCTCCCAGCTGGCGACGGGAAGGCAGGGTCCCAGGTTCCAAATGGACCTTCGTTTCCCACTTCGGTGGAGCAAGAACAGAAGCAGGATAAGGAATCGACCCAGCTCTAATCACGGTAGGGAGGGAAGCTGGCTCAGAGCCCCAGTGCTGAGAGGAAGGAGAGGCAGGGGCTGCGAGGGGGAGTGGGGGGCTTCACTGGGGGCCCGGCTCCCCCCTGGCCCCTGCCCCCAGCCTGGCTTTCATGGACTTGTCAATCCACTTGAGGAAGTTGGTGACCTTGGTGTAGACACCGTACTTCCCCTTCCGCGCGCACCCTTCGCCCCAGCTGACGATGCCAGTGATGTAGTAGGTGTCCCTGAAGCGGGTGACGTGGGGGCCGCCGCTGTCGCCCTGGCAGGCGTCCTCGGGCTGCGCATCGTAGCCGGCACAGAACATGTTGGAGGTGATGGTGAAGCTGCTGGACAGCTTGCAGGTGTTCCTGTCCACGTAGGGCACCTCCAGCATCTTGAGCGTGGACGACAGGCGGCCCCGCTCGTGCGTGCGCCCGAAGCCGCTGACGATGCCCGTCTTCTGGGTCAGCAGCACGGCCTCGGCCCAGTCCTTCTCCGGCAGGCAGGCGGGCGCCACGTTCCTGCGGAACTTGATGGGCGTCTTGAGCCGCAGCAGCGCGATGTCGAAGTCGTAAGTCTCCCTGACAAACCGGCTGTGCTTCACGGTCGCCTCCACCTCGTGCGCCATCTCGTTGCCTTCCTCCTTCTCCGTGTTCCGGTCGCCTGCGGACGGGGACGCGGCCGTCAGCTGGGGGCCGCCAGGCCCTGCACGTCACTGACGCTTTAAAGCAGTTCCACATTTTTTCTGCTTAGAGATTGGCACGTGGTCACTGGGAAATGTGAAATACAGGCGACTAGAGCGAGGCCAGCGTGACAGCCTTCTGCTTCCCCGCCCGGGGGCAGCGGCCACCCTCCCCTGGTCTGCCCGCGGGTGGGGCTGGGCACCGGGTCTGACCTGCCGGACCTACCCCCAGCCACGGGGCCAAGCGGGCACTGATCAGAACCCACATGTGCCATGAGCACCAAATCTCAGAATGAAAAAATAACTCGAAATACCTCAAGAGTACGTTACAAGCCGATTACAGGTCAAAGTGACACCATTTTGGCTGTCCTGGGTAATGAGGTGTGTTACCGAAATGAGTATCACCTGTGGACTTTTAAAATGTATACTAGAAGACGTAATGGAACTAGGAAGCTAGACATCACAGCCGTGGCTCGGGCACGTGGCTTGCACCGGATTGTCATGGAGCAGCTCCAGGGTGTGGTGAGAAGGGGGACGTTAGGAAATAGTCCCCCAGATGCAGATGTGGGGCAGCAGTGCCGGCTGCTCAGACGGCTGGGGGCTCTAGGGGGCTTCCCGGAGGAGAGGGCACTGCGGACCCTGCGTGCAGGGGGCAGGGGCGCCCCTGCTCCCCCGGCCTCCCTCTCCCCCTCGGGACCTCAGTATTTGAACTAGCGCTTCCGGCCAGCCTATCAGTCCTAGTGCGTCTGAAACCCGGGGGCCCCGCAGGGTGTGAGTGGCACTCACCTACCCTCACCGTGAACCGCTTGGCCTGCAGGAGACAGTGGGCCGCGGTGAGGACGCAGAGCTCGCTCAGGATGGTGCCCCCGCAGAAGCCCTCGCGTTCCTCGTTGACGAGCAGAGCCTGCGACGGGAGGGCCAGAGAGGCCACGCGGAGCCTGACTTTGAGACCTTGAGCCCAAGCCTCCTCCCCGCCCCCCCGCCACAGCGGGCCTGCCCCCCGGGAGGACTCGTGGGGTCTTCGGGCCGGAACGAGGACCAGGCCAGCTCACCCTCGCGCCCACCCCCAGGGGCCGTGCTGCCCAACGCCGCCCGTTCTCGGAGTGAGCCCACCGTGGACCTCACGGCCCTGCCAAGGGCCCAGCGCTACGGCCGAGGGGGTTCTCCCCACCTAGACTCCAGACTCGCCCGGCCAGGCCCTACCCGTCTGTATTTCCCGGCTCCGGAAGGCCCCTCTGCAGCTCTTTGTGCAGAAGAACTGCTGTCTGTTGTCTCTGGTGTGAATTAGGCCCCAGACCAGGCAGACGCCAGGCTCTGGACGAGACACTTGCTACGCTGGGCCTGGGGCCGCTTCCACTGTCCAGACCCCCAACCGCAGCTGCGGGCACTACCATTCAAGGCCGGTTCCTGGGATCTCCGTGGCTGCTCCTGACAGGACGAGGGGCGGGGAGCACCCCACCGGGACGGAGGGGGGCCCTCTTTCCTTGTCCCCGAAGAACTGGGCCGGCGAGTGTGGGGAGAGCGTTTTGCTTTTGCCTCCTCTGGGGACTTGCTCTTCTCCAAGCAACAGCCATGGGCTGGGAGGGTGCAGGTTAACGAAACTCTTAGCAATGTCAAGTTCTAAAGGGACTTTGGAGGACGTTCATGACTAGCATGAAGTCGTGATGTTTTGTTTCTGTTTTTGCATAATTTATCAACTCATAACCCCACTTGTGTGACAAGTGAGGAGGGTCAGTCTTCCTAAGACTTGGGACACCGACCGTCCTTCCTGGAGACGGACATGAGGCAACTGGCCAAGTCTGGGGAGCCTCCCGTGAGGCTCCTCCTGTCTGCTCCCTGGAGAACCCCCATGCGAGCCCCTCTCAGAGCCCCGTGTCCGCCCCCGCCCTGTGGGAATTCACATGCTCCACGGGTACCACGCTCCTGGCCCTCTCACGCAGCAACTTGAATTGTGGGGATTTGGCCGGGGGCTCACCTCCCTTCCTAGGTCGTGATGCCACACGTGAGAGAAGAGGCCCTGGCGCTTGCAGACTCACGCACGACACCCAGGCAGCCCTGACCTGCGACGCGCTCTCCGTGGATGGTGACTAGGTTTTGGTGCGTCCTTGCTCGGGCTCGTGATAATTCAGATAAACACACACCTGCCTTGTAGCCAGTGGGGGCCAGCTGACGTCATTCCTAAGGGTTGTCGGCAGCTCTGGGAATATTACTTGTAGGAGAAGGCATTTTGGCTTTGGACACTAAAAGTCCCAGTGAGGGTTCTGGGTAGAATAGAGGCCCCCAGTTAAATCTGACTCGAGTAAATAGCAAATCATTTTCAGTGTGTGTCCCGTGTGATATTTGGGACATACTCACATTAAAAGTTATTTATTGTTTATCTGAAATTCAAATTTAAGTGGAAAACTGTGTTTTCATTTGCTGAGTCTGGCAACTTTAGTCCAAATCAACAACCAAAGAGCGAGTTTTTACCTTTGAAAACAAATGGATATGCTTTTTGCTATGGTACCGTCTGCCTCATTAGGACTTGGGTGTTTAAGTAGAAAAAAATCTAGCAAATTAGACATGAACCAAGGAGAGCAACTCTTTCCTCCTCCCGTGGAACCAAAGAGCTCGCAAAGGCCTCAGGGGAGCCGCCCTCGCCCGCGGACCCCGCCCTGCCGCCCTCGCTGGAGCCCCTTCTCTGCCTGGGCGGGAGGGGCGCCGGGCAGGGAGGGCAGGGGCCCGGCCTCTGCAGCCTCGGCTCCTTCCCCCGCGGGCGCGCAGGGCGCCCACCCGGCTCGCGGCGCTCCGCGCCGTTACCTGCCAGGGGCACTCCCCGTCTTCGCAGTCCCTCCCGCCCGCTATGCGGTCCAGGTGGATCTTGTCCTCCTTGGGGCTGGGCTGCGTCCCGTTGAGGCCCAGCAGGTGGAGGGAGCTCTCGGTGGGGCCCAGGTCTCCGCGGTCGTACTGCTCCGGCACGCCTGCTTCGGGGGCCTCCCCGCTGCCGTGGGCGGCCGACCGCCTGCCGCGTCCTCGGGTGAGCTTCCCGCAGGGGAAGGGCTCTGGAAGGAGGGCAGTCGGGCCTCAGCCTCGCCGGGGCCTCCCTGCAGGGCCCACGCAGGCCACTCCGAGGAGGAGCCGGAGAAGCAAGCCCCGGGGAAGGGGGCCGAGAGGGGCCTCTGGGGAGCGGGGTGCCCTGTGTCCTGCTAGGGGCTGGGCTGTGGCTGGGAGCCCTGACCTCCGGCCGGCCAGCGGGCGGACGCATGGAGGGGGCTCTGCGTCTACTGGGACGCCTGCAGAAGTCAGGTGGCTGTGGCTGGACAGAGGACCGCGGGGCTGCGGAGGACACGACTGGTACGTGGAGACCAGGATGGCAGAAAGGGGGGCTGGGGCGCTCAACCCCCAAAGTTCTCTTAGCCCCGCTGTGTGTTGGAAACATTTCCTAATGAAACGCTGAAGAGAAAGAAGTGATCTGGGCAGGACAAGCGGCACGCGGAGCTTTGCAAGGCAACAGCTGAAGGATGACAGCGACCCTTACAAGCGCCAAGCAAGGGGGGGGCCAGGAAAGACCAAAAAGCATCCTTTCGTACCCTTACCGACTAGGCAACCGAGGCAGAGCGGGGGCAAAGCAGAACAGAGGCGGGGGAGCTGGGGGCCGCAGGTCTGAGGCGGTCCCCCGTGTGTGTTCTTGGTGGCGCTTGCCCCGCAGGGCCCGTGAGTGCACTGGGAGTGTGCTCGCTCGCTCACGGGGGAGACCTCTTCCCACGCCAGCCGCCTCTGCCTTAACATTTGTGATCACTGCCCCCTTGAAATTCTGCATCAGCTCGTCCATGACTTAGAACAGAACTTTCTGCACCAGGAAGTAGTTTACCTGATTTTATTTTCAAACATCAAACTTTTATTTTAAATTGATCTGTAAATTATTCCTGGAATTAAAAGTAATTTTGCAAGCATGTCAAGCAACGACTTCAATTAAAATATTTTTTGGACCAGCTTAAGTTTAAAATCTCATCACCAATAGAAATGTGAACCTCACTGCCCTCTACCTCTTGAGAGATTTAATTTTACACAATTGCCGCTGCCCTGGAATATGCCCACCTCTGCAGTGGGCCCGAGACTCTGCATTCCTCACCACCCCAGGTAATGGCAAGGCTGCAGGCCAGCTGGGGCCTGCTGGAGGAGGAGCTGGGGTCACCCCAAGAAGGAGCCCGAATTGGGAAGGGTGTGGCCGGCCCCCGCCCCGCAGCAGAGGAGTCCCCGTCAGGCAGGACTCCCCACGGGGTGTGAGACGGGGCCTCTCCCACCCCCAGGACCCAGGCCCTCACTCAGCCCTCCGTGAGCTTCTGGGCCAGATGCATGGCATCTGGCTTTTATCAAGGAAAAAAAAATTCCGTTAACATCGGGACCCACACAACCCAAAACAGTGCAGCTCTGGGAATATGACTTGTGCCCCTGGGTGCCCCTTCCGGCCCCTGCGCCCCCTCCCCGGCTCCTTGGCCGGCCCACGGCTCCGGGCCTTGTAACTCTGGCCTCCCAAGCTCCCTGCCCTTCCAAGAGGGACGGAGACGCCATCGTGGCAGTTGCAAAGTGGCCATTTGGGATTCGCTGCGAGCCGGGCACTGGGCAAAGGGACCTCCACACACTACCCTCACGCTCCACGTGCCCCCAGGAGAGCTGACATCACTGGCCCGTTTCTCAGGCGGTTCACAGAAACAGTGGGTCTGTCACCAAACCACGAGCCCCACCGAGAGCCCCCCTGCGCCCCTCCTACCTGTGGAGACGCAGGACTTGCCGTC
>RJWK010009583.1:0-11203 GCA_004363435.1 Platanista minor
TCAGTAGCTATGGCTCACGGGCTCTAGAGCACAGGCTCAGCAGCTGTGATGTATGGGCTTAGTTGCTCTGCAGCATGTGGGATCTTCCCGGACCAGAGCTCGAACCCCTGTCCCCTGCACTGGCAGGCGGATTCTTAACCATTGCGCCACCAGGGAAGCCCTGCTCTCTTCTTTCATTTATACACATCTGCATTTGCACTGTGCACATCTGCCCTGATTCCCCACATCAAATCAACCTGGGCAGATCACGGAAGGATCAGAAGGTGTGTCACCTCTGATGTCCTCATACACAGATCCTTCCATAGAGTAGACGATTGTAGATTTTGAAAGGAAGGCAGAAACTTCCAGCTCTTCTGGTCTACCCCTCACCCCCGACTCGTTAGGGGAAGGGACTGGACCAGACAGGGGATTGACTGGCTCAGGCTACATCGTGACTCAGCTACATGGCAGAGTCAGGTCGTGCGGCAGGCATCATGGTAGCCCTATTGTGCTGTGGTGGCTGCTGTCCTGTCCCACCAGACACCCCGGCTTCTGGGAAGCCTGTTGGCTGACAGCTCTCACCTGTCACCTCTCTTTGGGGACTTGCCTTGGCTGAGGACAGCTGTTCACCCTTCTCAGGGCAGCCAGTATCCAATGACTTGTCCCTCATCCCAACTTGGAACAACTTTGAAGGGTGTTTCGGCTCTGGAACTCTTCGCAAGCTGAGGCTTTGTCATGACCACATCTCAGTCCAGTGCTTCCCTCCATCCAGGCCTGATTTCTTCCCTTTCCCAACAGGTGTTGATCCCAAGAGCTCTCCCGAATAAACTTCCTGCGTGTCAGTCCCCATCTGAGTGTGCTTCTCGAGGAATACATCTATTACTTCATTTATCCCCATTGTAACTCTGAGAAGTAGTGCTATCCTCAGTTTCCAGATCAAGAAGCTGAGGCTCAGAGAGGTTCAGTGAATTGCCCCAGGTTACACAGCACATGAGTGGTGGATCTAGGATGCAAAAACAAATCTGTCTGTCCCCAAATCTCACACTCCTCCCACTCCCCTTGGCCAGTTCTCTTGACCACGCTGGCCCTCTGTTTTAGGGGCAAGTTTGACCCCCAGGACATGGACAAGAACGTGATTGCCATTCAGACGGTGTCAGGGATCCTGCAGGGCCCCTTTGACCTGGGCAATCAGCTGCTGGGACTGAAAGGAGTGATGGAGGTGATGGTGGCTCTGTGCGGCTCAGAGCGTGAGACGGACCAGTTGGTGGCCGTGGAGGCCCTCATCCATGCCTCCACCAAGCTCAGCCGCGCCACATTCATCATCACCAACGGCGTGTCACTGCTCAAAGAGATCTACAAGACCACCAAAAACGAGAAGATCAAGATCCGCATGCTGGTGGTGAGTGCGCTGGGTACCAGACACTGTGCCGGGCATCAGGGACACCAGAATGAATGAGACGTGGTCCCTGTTCTTGAGGAGACCACACCCTAAGCACCCAGATCCACCCACAGGCCCCCGCAGATCGGGGTGATAAGCAGGAGGCTGTGAGAACGTGGATTCAGGATGGGGGACCCTGCCACGTAACCCTAACAATGATCTCCTCGATGCTTTTGAACAACACAAACACTGATGAGCTTTTGTCCACCAAGTAGTTTCAGTACAAACTCCAAAAACTCAGTTTGTTTCCTTAATC
Organism: Platanista minor; assembly: GCA_004363435.1. Taxonomy (NCBI): domain Eukaryota; kingdom Metazoa; phylum Chordata; class Mammalia; order Artiodactyla; family Platanistidae; genus Platanista; species Platanista minor. The sequence goes on from RJWK010009583.1 coordinate 1,674, forward strand.
GGTTTCTATATAGCACAGTTAAACCTGCTGCATTGTTTCCATTTTCATTTTATATAAGTAACTTCCTTTTTCTTGACAGCAATTACAGTGAAGATTCGAGTCATTGATCTGGTTGTTTGCGGGGTTTTTTTGGTTCATATCTATTTAAAAAAACTAATTTTAGCTTCTGCCATTGTGAGTTTTCTCTTATGGAAGACATTTTTTTTCCTAGCAAGAGTCCAAGTTTTCCTGGGTAAAAATCTGCACAGCTGAATCTGCCCAACAAAAATCTGATTTCACAGCCAGTTTTTGTGCGATGTTTTATCGTTGTGGTTACAGATATGGTTAGTATTATCCTGTGCTGATTTTTCAAAATGACAGACACAAAACATCTACGTGGGCAAAATGGTGGGGGAAAAGGGTAAGTTGAAAACCTCCAGCTTTGTGGGCATCTACCCTAACCTGGAAGCCTCAGGGAAGGCATCTCAGAAAGGTGACACCTGCCTTGAGTTCTGTAGGTTTATCCAGGCAAAGAAAAGGGGCAAAGGTTTATCCAGGCAAAGAAAAGGGGCAAAGTGTTCCAGCCACAGGGACCCATGTGAGCAAGGCCTCGTCCCCAGGCCTTGGTGTCTCTGGTCCTACACATCTCCCCTCCTCCCCAGGGACTCTGTAAACTTGGCTCTGCGGGCGGCACAGACTATGGTCTCAGGCAGTTTGCAGAAGGGTCGACAGAGAAGCTGGCCAAACAGTGCCGCAAGTAAGGGGGTCCTATTTCCCCAAGCCCACCATCTCCTCTCAGGGATGTGCCCTAGTGGATGCCAGATCCTAAAAAGCCGCCCACCTGCTGCCCTGAATTGTTTCACTCTTGCCCCAGTCCCAGCACCCTTGCCTCCCCTCCCGCAGGTGGCTGTGCAACACGTCCACAGACACCCGGACCCGGCGATGGGCAGCGGAGGGCCTGGCCTACCTCACGCTGGACGCCGACGTGAAGGATGACTTTGTTCAGGACATCCCCGCCCTGCAGGCCATGTTGGAGCTGGCCAAGGCAAGTGTGGCCCTGGCCTCTAGCCTCAGGATCAGCTGGATTCAGGCTCACGGGGCTGTCTGCTGAGCGTGGGAAATTAGACCCCCCTGTCCTCATCCTGACGCTACCCGCTACTCTTCCTGTAAACCTGGGTTGGTGATTTCCCTCTGTCTGGCCCTCATCTTTCCTCTCTGTAAAATGGGCTCACAACTCTTCATGCCTTCCAGGCAGTGGGAGGATGAATAAGATGAGGGTATTTTTTTCCTGAGACCCGGCCCCCTCCCCCACCCAGGGAGTTGAGGTTTTTGAGGGACCGAGGGGCAGTACCTGGCCTCTTCTGGGCCCCTCCCTCCTTCCCAGTCCCTCCCAGATGTCCTTCCTCCTCTGCTGGGCCACCTCCCCCCGCACCACCCCCACCCCCACCCCCACCCCCGCTCCGCTCTTTGCCGCCACTAAAGGGTGGAAGTGTGGGAGGGAGTTTCCACCAAAGGGTGTCCAGCTCCCACCCTATCCCACCACAGTCTGATGGAAAGCCTATGGGACTGGGGTTTTGAAAGGGGCACAAAGCAAAGAGCGCACTGAGAGGACTCCCGTTGGTGCTCTGGGGTGCTGTTGAGGGGGGCAGAGCCTGTGTAAGCAGAGCCGGTTCCTCTCCCTTGGGGCCACACCAGCCACGCTCCTCCCAAACCAGCCTGCCTGTGAGGGAGCCTCTTGGAGGCAGGGGTTTGTTCTCAGGTTTCCTTGCTCCCTGTCCCCTCCTATCCCCCATGTCCTGCCTCCAGACCCCTGACAAGACCATCCTGTACTCGGTGGCCACCACCCTGGTGAACTGTACCAACAGCTACGATGTCAAGGAGGTCATCCCTGAGCTGGTGCAGCTGGCCAAGTTCTCCAAGCAGCACGTGCCCGAGGAGCACCCCAAGGTGGGGAAGGGGATGGCCGGGAGGGGAGCTGTACCACAGGACCGCCAGAGAGGTGGGAAGGACAGTTAATGATGTTCAGGCGCCGTGCCTGTGTGTCTGGGAGGATTTGGTGGAAGACGCAGAGAAACTGAAGAGGATCATGGTCAGTTTCCCCCACTAGGTGGCACTTGTGTTTTTTCTTAGTGTTAATGTTCTGTGGAGGGGGAGGAGGAATCGACAATTTATAGCCGGAGAAACCAAATGGAGCCAGGATGAACGTTTTCCAATTTATGTTGTTGATTTCATGGACATCTGACAGCTAGTTGTATTTCATGTTTTCCACATTTATACAAATTTTACTTTCTGGGATATCTGGATTTGGGGATATGGGTGCTAAGTACGAATAATGAGAAGTGGAGGGACGGGGGATCAGAGGCAGCCCAGGTGTCACAAATCCCCTTGGGACCCTCCCCACAATGATTCCCTGCACGCAACAGCATACTTTGTATGTGGTTTGTATATGAATATATATGCATTGTATTTCCAGCCAATAAAACATTTAGATTTTTTTAAAATGACAATAGTAGTATAACCATGTTGCAAAACAAACACAAATATGACAGTAGAGAAAAGAAAATAGCTACTTGCAGTTACATCATCTCCCTCTGAGCACTACTGTCATTTTGGTGTGTCATATCACCTACCAGAGGCTCTTTATTTCTGTGCATTAAAAAAAAAATAGTTATAATCAGGGGAACTCCCTGGTTGTCCAGTGGCTAAGACTCTGTGCTCCCAATGCAGGGGACTCGGGTCCAAGCCCTGGTCCAGGAACTAGATCCCACATGCTGCAACTAAGAGTTCGCATGCTGAAACGAGAGATCCTGCGTGGCTCAACTAAGACCCAGTGCAGCCAAATAAATAATTAATTAAAAAAGAAAAAATAACAAAAATAGCTATAATCAGAATGTAGTTACTATTTTGTACCCAATTGGGGGAAAATACTTTAGATGTTTTCCACACTGCTATGTCGTTCTCTGAATCATTTTTTAAAGCTGCATAGGATTTCACGCAGGCAAGGGTGTATAGCATGTTCTGCCGCCATGCCTCTTCCCAGCCACCTTGAGGATTATCTGTAGAGACTACTCAACCCTGCGGCTGACCCAATCCACTGTTAGGTCAGCTTTATCTGCTCTCTCTCCTCTCCCACCCCCGTTTACCCACCCCCATGCATAGCTAATGGAAAGCCAGCCTTCTGCAAGAAAGTAACATCTAGGTCATCTAGGGTTTTGGATGATATTCCTTCTCTTTCGGGATTGATTTCCTTGCCATCTTTTCATCTCCCCAGGACAAGAAGGACTTTGTGGACATGCGGGTGAAGCGGCTTCTGAAGGCCGGCGTCATCTCGGTGCTGGCCTGCATGGTGAAAGCAGACAATGCCATCCTCACTGACCAGACCAAAGAGTTGCTGGCCAGGTGCGGCTGCAGCAGTTCAGGGCTGGGGTCTGAGGGGCCTGGAGGCAGGAGGCTGGGTTGGGAGCCAGAGATGGCGGGGGTGGGGAGTAAATGAGGGAATGAGCCATTAGGGGCCTGAAGAGGAGGCTGACGGGGATCAACACTGAAAAGTGACATGGCGGGCAGGTCATCACAGGGGCAACTTTGCATTGGGAGGAAAGAGGTCACTGTCTATTCTGGTGACCTGGTTCCCAGGCCCTGAAATGCCGAAGGCGAAAGGCACAGTTTCTGTGCTTTCTGACGGGAGGCACACAGGCTCACAGTTACCACGTGACGCGGCAGGTTCCATGATGGGGGACATACAGAGGGCTGGCTGGAGCACGAGCAGTGGCACCCAACTGGCCAGACTGGAGGGTAGGTGGGTAAGCAGCTAGAAAGGCCTCCTGGAAGATGTAACAACTCAGGGGAACCCTGAAGGAAAAAAAGGAGCCACTCAAGTGCAGCAGAAGGGTTCCAGGCAGCGGGAACGGCACATACAAAGACCCTGATGGAGGAAGAATGGGCGAATGAGGACGGGGTTCTCCAGGGATATGTCTGGAGCACGGAGCGCACAGCAGAGAGTGGCGATAGATAAGACCAGAGAGGGGGCAAGGGCCAGAACATGGTGCTCCTGGGGTGCTTCCATGTGGGAAAGTTCCTCCTGGGTGGTGGGCAGCAGGGACCCATTTGGTATCTCCTTAAACAGGGATGGGGCCGCTGTTTGCAGCTACATTTGGCCTTACTTCCTCCCCAGCCACTTATGTCCATGGCAGTATCTTCCCAAGGTTAGTTCTGGGGCCTGTGCTCACTGGTAGCACTTCCCAGAGTTTCACTGGGCCTGCTGATGCCTGGGAAGGGTGTGCTCATGCACTGAATGCCCTTTATCCTTGCTCTCCAGGGTATTCCTGGCACTGTGTGACAACCCAAAGGACCGAGGCACCATTGTGGCTCAAGGTGGTGGCAAGGTACATTGGGTGGGCTAAGGGGTCCTTGCCATCCTAGGAGGTGCTTCACTGGGGAGAAGCACACTTGTGTACGTGTGTGTATGTCTGTATGTGTGTGTCTCTGTGTGTGTATATCTGTCTCTGTGTGTAATTGTGTGTGTCTCTGTGTGCCTCTTCATTTGTGTATGTGTGTGTCTCTTTGTGTGTGTATGTGTATGTGCACGCTCTTTGCCTGGCCCAAGAATAATGCACCCCCTGCCCCAACCCGACCTCTGGAATACAGTCATTAAGGTATCTGTGCTGTCGGTGCCTAAGTCTATGAAGTGTCATGGGATTTACTGTGGGATCCCATTTATCCTCGTTACTGGAAGGAACCCTGGTGCAGAGAGAGACCGTGGGCTTTGCTATAGAAGGCTTGTCATTGCGTCCTTGCTTGTCCCCTTTTTAGCTGCGCAACTTCGGGCAAATTACTTAATCTCCCTGAGCCACAGTTTCCTCATCTGTAAAACAAGGGAGAACATCACACACTCACTTTGCAGAATGTCACAAGGATTAGAGAAAATACACTTAAGTGCTGGCTCATAGGAGGTGCTCAGTGAATGGCTGCTATTATGATTAGGTTTGACTTAATCAGAAAGTAAAAAATGATTGATTTATTTTTCCAAAAGCCACATGAACGTATGGATGGGTGGGGAAGAGAGCAGGCGAAGATCTCCATGTGTGCTTGGAACCAAGGGGAGTGAATCCGTGGTTAAGAATTTAACTGTTTTCCATGATGCTCAAGAGTTGACTCTATTACAGAGTCTTCCTGAACTTCTGATGGAACAGACATTAGTTGGAGAGGGACGCTGGGGAGAGAGCCCTCTGTATATTTGTGACCGAGGAGTGACTGTGCCCTTTCTTGCAGGCCCTGATTCCCCTGGCTTTGGAGGGCACAGACGTGGGCAAGGTGAAGGCAGCCCATGCTCTAGCGAAGATCGCTGCAGTCTCCAATCCAGACATCGCCTTCCCTGGGGAGCGGGTGGGTGATGGGGGCGGTAGGGTGGTAGTGATGGGAAGAGTCTGCTCCCAGGGGCCTTTCCCCTTGTCACCCTACCCCTGGCCTGGGAGGGGACGTGGTGCTGTCACAAAGAGGGCCATGAACTGGAGCTGCATGGATCCCAGGCCTGGCTCTACCTCTGACGAACAAGGCCGTCCCCTTGGAAACTCAGTTATCTCAGCTGCGAAGTAAAGGAAATAATCCCGCCCCTCAGGATCATTGTGAAGATTGAATCAGACAATGGGTGGGCACGTGCATTGGAAATTCTAGAGCTGGGCATCTGTAAATGACTGGGGGGACACGGTCTCCACCTGACCACTCCTTGACGCCTCCCCCCACAGGTGTACGAGGTGGTGCGGCCCCTCGTGAGTCTCCTCGACACACAGAGGGATGGGATCCAGAACTACGAGGCTCTCCTAGGCCTCACCAACCTGTCTGAGCGGAGTGATAAACTCCGGTGAGTGGGGCGTAGAGGGAGCAGGGGTGGAGAGAGGTGTCCCATGAAGTGTTGGTGGAAATGTCACAGGTACCGTGTGTGCTCTTCTCTGAGGACAGGCTCGAAGGCAGTGGGTAGAAACGACCGTGGGAGGGATTTGAGCTAGCACTTGGAAAGACCACGGTGAGCGTGCAAAGCCAAAGGAGACTGGAAAGGCATTTCCTTCTGAAGTAGCAGAAAAGATATCAGGTGGATGGGCAGGGATAAAGTGTCCCCCAACCCCGCCCGGAAGCAGGGGGATGGTGGGATTGGGTTGAAATTCTTTTGATTGCAAGTGGCAGAAAACTCAACTCCAATTGGTTTAAGCATAAAGGGAATTTAATGACTCAGGTCATTAATGACTCATCTGGGATAAACCAGATTCAGGTGCGGCTTGCTGCAGGGGTTACAAAGCTGTCCTAGACCCTACACCTCTCCACCTCTTCTGTCTGTATTGTCTTAATTTTCAGATAGGCTCTTCCCCTCTCTCATGATCACATGAGGGTTGCTCCACACTTCACATCTTCTTGGCTTCGTCTCCAGCAGGAGAGAGAAAGACACTCCCCAGCAATAATACAAGAGAATCTCCAGCTGGGTGACATGTTCATCCCAGACCCTGTTGCTATGGCCAGGATGCTGTGCTATGTCATTGGACGCCCCTCCTGGAGCTGGGGGTGGGATTACTGCCATCTAAACCATGCTGGCTGAGGATGTGGAATGGCCCTTGGGTGGCCAAAACCCCAAATGCTCATTACAGAGGAGTCAGCAGCCCTTCTTCTTCCACCCCTCACACCCTAGGCAGAAGATCTTTAAGGAGAAGGCCTTGCCAGATATTGAGAACTACATGTTTGAGAACCACGACCAGCTGCGGCAGGCAGCTACAGAGTGCATGTGCAACATGGTGGTGAACAAGGAGGTGAGGGGGCTCAGGATGGGAGTGATCAAGGCGTGGAGAGTCGGGCCACAGGTCAGGGTCTGGAGCTAGACTGGGGGCTGTTACAATAGTATTAAGGCAACATTTTGTCAAAGAACCCAGGAATCCCTGAATCTCTCCTAGATGACAGCCTCCCTCCCTATAGGGACCCCGAGAGGAATATAATGCACAAAGGAGACAAAGGAATATCATCCCTATAGCTGTGGCTTTGACCCCAAAGCTTGGGCTGGATGCTGTACAAGTCCCATTTCCCCAAGTCATTTACTAAATAATCTCATAGCAAAAAATATATGAGGCCAGGGCCTCTTAGAGGTCAAGAGAGGCTAGACCACTTGCATCTGTTGAAGCTCCACATATATAAAAGAATGAAGAAATGCAAAAACAGTTACAAACGATTTTAGAATATGTTAAATGGTAACATTTAATGAACGATCACTGTTTCCATGGAAACAGCAATGCACTATAACTGTGTTCGTCACAGAATAAGTACAGGATTTGTAAAAATAAAATGAATTCAGAACACGTCAATGGCTTCATGGTCTGGTACTGGGATAAATTATCACCATATGATGAATGAATGTCTCCTTCTTTCCATCCTGGCAGAGCACTACTGTGCCTGTAGGTAGAACCTCATCAGAGGTAACAACAGGGTTGAAATCTGAGGCCCTTTGTTAACGTGACAACCAGGGCTAGTGGCCGAGTGTGAAACCCACTCTGTTGCCCCTCAGTTCTTAACTCAAGTCTTGGATGTTCTCACTGTTATAGGAGGAAAACCTGATCCATGAAAGCCTTTTAAAGTCAAAAGAAATAAAGCTACCACAGTCCACCAGGGAGCTGGCCTGAGGCTGGGCTGGGGGCCTGGCAGCCACGTGGGAGAAGAGAGTGTATCCAAAGACAGCGGAGGGGACAGTGATGGGATGGGGAGCGCCAGCGGCCACAACAACCCGAATCAAAATGAACAGTGGTCCCAACAGGACAGAAGTTCATTTCTCGCTCACATCACTTCTTGCTCACATTGGGATCAGGTGGCTAGCTTCCAAGCAATGACTTAGGGATGCAGGCATCTTCAATCATCAATAACTATACCCCCCCTCCAACAAAAGAACTGTCTCTCCCTTTGCCACCTTGAGAGTGGTCTCCATTCAGATGGGGAATGGGGAGACAGACCACAGGAGAGACCCCTGTAGCGCTCCACCATGGTGGCCTGGAAGTGACATGCATTACATCCATTCATGTTCTGTAATGAGAATGAGGTCATGGCCATATTTGGTGCAAGAGATGGGGAATGCAGTCCTTTTGGGGCAGCTGCTTTCCAGTCACACCTGTGCCCCATGAGGGGACTGCACTGACTAACACTATACTCTTACCTCTGAGGACCACTGCTCCAGCTTCAGGGAGTTGTAGGTAGAGGATTATAACCTGGGCAGCTGTGACCTTTGACCCCTCTTGGCATTCCCCTTCTAGGACACCTCACCCAACAAAATGCCCTTAAATTTAACCAACCAGATTTTACTACAGAGTAGAGGGGTGGTGGGAGGGGGGGTCAGTGTGCTTTCAGACATGTCAGGGCCCTAGGCCCCGGGAGGCTCTTCTCCTGGCTTCTGGGTGCTTGGGAAGACTCATCCCTCACCTACTGAATGGTACAGCAGCTCCTGAGTACCATGTAAACTACCCAACTGTCTGCTGCTCTTGCCAAGCCTCTGTGCCTTCAGGGACTGAAAAGTCATTTAATAGCAGACTCTGAAGGCACATCTATTGCGGGAGAAACAGTCCAGGCTTCCCCAAAGGGAAGTGAAACATGGCTCTTCAGGCAACATCTACCCTTCAGGAGTCCGTGCCTGCCCTTTCCCCAGGGGTGGAGAGCTGAATGCAAACAGAGGCAACAGCGAATGCTATACAAGGAACCCCTTATTCTCTTTAACCTTTTAGCTGGAGGAGTCTGTAGCACTTTCATCTAGCTAGACAGAGAAGACTTCCTGGAAGAGGAGGTGTCATGGGTGAGCTGCTCAAAGAAAAGCTCTGAGGGATCTTGGGTCAGAGAATATGGCTCCAGATGCATCTTTCCCTCTCCAGGCTGGGCAGGTGGGGGCATTTTTCTCTGAGCCATGTACCCGCCTGCCATAGGTACAGGAGAGGTTTCTGGCTGATGGGAATGACCGGCTGAAGCTGGTGGTGCTGCTCTGCGGGGAGGATGATGACAAGGTGCAGAATGCGGCTGCGGGGGCCCTGGCCATGCTGACAGCAGCACATAAGAAACTGTGCTTCAAGATGACTCAAGTGGTGAGAGTGGGCCCTAGGTACTCTGGGGAGTCCCCCCACCCCCAGACCATACTGCCCTGTATGATCCTCTGCGGGGAGGCCAGCCCCTGTACCTGTTCCTACCACCTAAAGAGAGGAGAATCTATATGCTTCGACCCCTTACACTCATTATTTGGACTCCCTAAGTGTGCTAACTCACTTTGGTGGTGCTTATAAGTCATTACTTAAGAATAATGACAATAATAACAATAGCACTAACTACTGCTGTGGAGCCCCTGAGCTCCCCAAGAGAAGAATGGATGTGGTTGGGCTACCATCCACAGTTTGGCAAAGAGGCAGCAGATTCTCTTACGTTCACGTGATGACCAGACCCTTTGTGGGACTGTTGCCATCTCAGCAGGTGTAATGAGAGTGATATTGACATAGCTGCAAACAAGGGGATGCAAAATGAAATTTTCCTTATTTCATCAAACTGAACTTAGT
>RJWK010009583.1:11303-45316 GCA_004363435.1 Platanista minor
GTGTGTGTGTGTGTGTGTGTGTGTGTGTGTGTGTGTGTGTGTGTGTGTGTTCTCTAAATTCCATGCACCAGAGGAGGGGTCTCTCTCCTAGATGTAGCTCATCCTGCTTGGTCCCTGGCCTTCAGCACTCTCCCTAAAGCAAGTTTTTCAAAATTGTAAGGTGTGTTAAGAGTCACACGGAGGGCTGGTTGAAACACTTTCCCCAGATATTCTGACTGAGTAGATCGGAGGTGGGGTGTTTCCGGCCTGGGGACCACAGGCTGCTGTCCTAGAGCAGCTTCTGCTGAAGTTACTGGTCACACATTTCTGTCACCAGGCCCCGCAGGGTGCTCTGTGACTCCTCCACTTACTGTGCTCCAGGCGCTGCTCTAAGTGCTTGCACCTATTATGTCATTCCATCCTCCCAACAACCCTGTGCAGTGAGCATGATTATTATTATCCTCACTTACCGATGCTGAAACCGAGCTCAGAAAAGTAATAGCCCAACACCACATAGCCAGTTAGATAGGAGGGGACTGGGATCCTTCATGATTGCAACCCACTCCTGGCCACTTCTTCCATCTTCGCAAGGGGCTCAGAAATCCTGGCTGCCTTCCTGTCCCAGGGAGTGATAGGCACTAGACCCATGATCAATTACGCATCAGCATAAAATCTTTCCCTGAACCCTACCACAGCTAGCTGAACTTTCCTTTCCTTTCCTTGTGGTAGGATACAGTGCAGAGTTTACAAAAGTCTGCTGAGAAGCTCAGAAGCAATAATTTGCCTTTTCTTCCTCTCTGTATCTGTCTCCCCACATCTGATAGCGGTGTATGTAGAAAGGTATCTCTGCTAACTAGTGGAGGGTAATAGGTCTGAGGAAGCAAAGGGGGAAATTGTTGGATTAGTGCCTAAAATCATTCCTGTCCACTTCTACCTGATGGGCTGTTACTATGCTCTAGCCATCATGCTAAGCTCTTTTCATGTATCATATCATTAGATCATCACAATATTATGAGGTAAGATAACAGATGAGGCTCCTGAGGCTTGGAGAGGTTAAATAATTTAGCTAAGGTCATACAGTTGGTAAGTGGCTGAGTTGGGACCTGAACACTAGTCTCTCTGACTCCAAAATCCATACTGGTAACTATTCTATTCTGTGTCTGTTGAATGTTGTAAGTGTCAAGCCTCCTGGTTCTATTCTCAGCTCCATTTCTGTCTCCTGGGGGTGATCAGAGTGGTCTAGAGTCCTGTCTCCCCCATGTACAGTAGTTGGGCTGCTTCACAACTGGGAACGGAGGAGAGAGATGGAGGAGGGGTAGAGGAGAGGATACACTCCAGACTCCAGTGTTAATTCCAGTTGAAGTCAGGGCTGGTGAAGTGCATGCCTAGGGCATGTCTCTAAGGACACCTGGGTTGGCAGAAGCAGGTGTTGTGCATGCGTCCAGGGTTAGAATCCTCCTTTCTGAACACCCTCCATTGCCATCCCACTCAGGCATGCAGTGGGCCTGTCCCTTTGCTTCTCAAGATGCTTAAAAATTAAATGGATGTGTGGATGTTTATTCTCTACTATTTCCAGATGTGTAACCATAGCTAAGTTACTTCCTCTCCCTGAACCCCAATTCCTCCACTTATAAAATGAAAAGGATTGGATTATTTCAAGTTCCTTCTAGTTCTTCAATTCCTGCCCTGGTCCTGGTAAGGAGATGGGCATCACCCAGCTAGTCCCAAGGGGCTCAAGTGGGCATATGCTGAGTCCCATACAGATAACCAGATGTGCGCTTGCCCTTTCAGAGCTCAGGATCTGGGCCTGGCCAAGGCCTTCTGTTTATCTTCTCCAAAATCTCCTTTCTCCGTCCCCCCACTGATTCCTCCAATCCTTCCTTATCCTCTTCCCCACCTTCAGACGACTCAGTGGTTGGAGATCCTACAGCGGCTTTGCTTGCATGACCGGCTGTCAGTTCAACACCGGGGCCTGGTCATTGCCTACAACCTGCTGGCGGCTGATGCTGAGCTGGCCAAGAAGCTGGTGGAGAGTGAGTTGCTGGAGATCCTGACTGTGGTGGGCAAACAAGAGCCGGACGAGAAGAGGGCAGCAGTGGTTCAGACAGCTCGGGAATGTCTCATCAAATGCATGGATTATGGCTTCATTAAACCAGTGTCTTAGACAGGGGCCCAGAGGGATGCTGGGGCTGCTCCTGTTCTGTGCAGAGTTCTGAGCTAAGAACTCCTGGGGTGTCAGTTCAGCTAGGGATCATAGCAGCGACAATGAAGTATCCATATAAAAGAAGGACTTGATTGTCCCCTGAGTTGTGAATCTCCCCCTTTGCTCTAGGAAAGTTTGCATGTTTCATTAGCTCTCTTGTTCCTTACATCTGTCATGTTCCCCAAATTCCTAGAATAATTTTCATCTGTGATTAGGAAGACAGGTTGGATAATTCTCTCTGTACCCATTCCAAAGGCCAGGATAATGGGCTGAAGTTCTTTATATTTTGGAAAATGGATTGTGTGGTAAAGTAGGAACTAACAGGTGTGTGAATATAAACATTAGTGCTGGTGTATCTGGATGCTGATCTGTGCTGGTTTTTATATCCTCTCTCCCATGCTGTTTGAATAAGGCTGCCTAGAACTGCATGTTTCAGCTGTAGTGCCCTGTCCCAGCCCCATGTCCCTTCCCATCACTCAACTATGATGGAAGTACAGTTTATGTTCAAGAGTATGACATGATTTTTGCCATTTACTTGGGGAAATCTTCTAAGCAAGATGGATGGGATGAATATAAATAAGATCGACTCATAGTAAGTACTTTAAGCAAAAAAAAAAAATCATTGGTTCATATATCTTGTCAATGCAGGGAAAGGTCTGACATTGTTAGAACCAGGGCTCAAACGCTGTCATCAATATTCTTTTCTGTGTGACAGCTTTTATCTCTCTGTCATCCCCTGTGTCATATCTTGGTTTTCATTTCCTCTGGGTTGGGCTTAATTTCTGGCAAGCTCTTTTCATGTGGTGGGAAAGATAGTACCCAGAAGCTCCAGACTTCCACGTTTGTTTGTTTTTTTGCCCTTGGTTGGTGGGATCTTAGTTCCCGGACCAGGGATCGAACCCTGGCCCTCAGCAGTGAAAGTAAGGTGTCCTAACCACTGGACCGCCAGGGAATTCCCACATAGTTGTTATAGCTCATGATCACGGAAGAGAAGGGAGAGGACCATTCTTAATAACCCATCAAAATTCCCAGAGATAACTCTGATATGTGTAGCTTGTATCACATTTCCATACATCACATTAACAGCATGAGAAGAAAAATAATATGATTATTTCAATAGATGCAGGGAAAACATTTGATAAAATTAAACAACTCATGATAAAAAATTCCAGTAAACTAAAATTAGAAGATTTCATTAGTCTGATAAAGATTATCTACATAAAGGCTACAGCCTAAATGATATTTAATGATCCCCCTGAGATTAAGAATGAGACACGGGACATCCCTGGTGGCGCAGTGGTTAAGAATCCTCCTGCCAGTGCAGGGGACACAGGTTCAATCCCTGGTCCGGGAAGATCTCACATACCATGAAGCAACTAAGCCCACACGCTACAACTACTGAGCCTGTGCTCTAGAGCCCGCGAGCCACAACTACTGAGACTGTGCACCACAACTACTGAAGCCTGCGCGCCTAGAGCCCGTGCTCCGCAACGAGAAGCCACCGCAATGAGAAGCCCGTGTACCTCAACGAAGAGTAGCCCCAACTCGCTGCAACTAGAGAAAGCCTGCGTGCAGCAACAAAGACCCAGCACAGCCCCCCCCCAAAAAAAAACCGTAAAAAACAATACTTGCTATTACCAATTCTATTTGGTTTTGTACTAGAGGTTCAAGGCAAGAAAAGGAAATGAAAAGCAGAAAGATTGAAAATCAAGAAATAAAACTTTCAAATTATTCACACAACAGTACTGCACATGTATACATGTACATGTATACAGAAAAAATGTACAGATAAACTCTTAGAAATAATAAGTGAATTAAGATACAAGGTCAATTTACAAAACTTAATTGTATTTCTGTATACGTGTAACAATTAGGAAATTAAAATGTAAAAGATGATACCATTTACAATTAACAAAAACTACATCAAATACTTAGGAATAAATCATGTGAAAGATGTTGAAGGATTCTACATAGAAAACTATAAAATATTATTGAGAGAAATAAAAGAAAACCCACATAAATGAGAGATATTACCATGTCATGGATTAGATGACTCAATATTAAACTGGGGATGTACATTCTCTCCAAACTGCCATATAGGTTCCATGAAATGCTAATCAAACCTGAGCCTTTTGGGGGACAGACTGATAAGTTATTTCTAAAGTGTATATGAAAATGCAAATAATCCAGAATACCTGAGCAAGCTACTTGAACAGGCATGTCATAAAAGAGGCCAATAAGTACATGAAAAGATGCTCAACCTCACTAGTCATCAGGAAAATGGAAAATAAAAGTATTATGAGGTGGCACTATAGACATCAGAATGGCTAATATTAAAAACACTGACAAAAATCAAGTGTTGGTGAGAATGTGGAGTAACTGGAACTCATACATTTCAGGTGGGAATGTAAATTACTACAACCACCTAAGAAAATGTATTTGGCAGTATCCCTAAAAGTGTTAAGGAGTACCCACTAAAATAGCCAGCAACTCCTAGGTACAGAGTCAACAGAAATACATACTTATGTGTGCCAAAACCCATGTACTATACAATGAAAGAAAACATTTTCAATCACAGCTCCCAAGTGCAAATAACCCCAATGTCCACAGAAAATGGATAAATTGTTCCATCCTCATATAGGAGATGATGATACACCCATGAAAGTGAATAAACTACTGCTACATACAACAATATGGAGGTAACTTACATAACATTCAGTGAAAGGAGCTGGACCTAACACCATGTACTGTATAGTGAATGATTCCATTTGTATAGGTTCAAAACCAGGCAAACAGAGTCGAGATACTGTTTACAGTACTTGTAGGGAGAAGGGAGTGGATAGTGATGAGGAGGGACTCTAAGAGAGCATCTAATTTTTGGTCTGGATGTGTTCACTTTCATCAAACTTACGATTTATGCACTTTTCTGTATGTTATGTTTCATTTTTAGAGACAATTTAGAAAGTAAATGTTTTTCTCTCAAGAGTGTGAGGATTATATAAAAGAATGGATCTTAAGTACCTGGTTCGTAACATATGAATAATCAATTAGTTCCCTTCCTTTCATCTGATTAATATTCCCTGTCCCAACTTATGGATCTGTACTTCAACAGGTCACTTAGGGGAACAGGGGACTGGTGAGTAAGCCAGTTAACATTTGCAAATTCACCCAAGGAATGGCGGACACCTGGCCTCAGTGTGTTTAGAAACAAGGGTTCTTGGCCAGCAAACTGGCAGTGGTGAAGTGCAATAACATCTGTTCTCCAAGATTCCAAGGCGGAGTGGCCGCAGGGCGCCAGGTGAGAGCCCAGGTTGGAGCTGGGATTGTACTAAACCACCCAGGAGCCCTCACGGTGCTGCTTACTCTACCAGGAAGTGCGGGCTCCCATTACATCTCTCTTAGTTCCCCAACCAGGGATGGAATCCTCGACCCCTGCATTGGAAGAGCAGAGTCTTAACGACTGGACCACCATGTAAGGAAGTCCCCCCATTACCTCTCTTTGCAGCCTGCTTCCCTCGCCCGTCGCCTTCTTGGGCCTGTTGGAGTGTCTGGGCTGGGCCGTGGCGCGTGAGTCGGGCACATCGCCAGCGCCCAGAAAACAGTGCTTGATTTTGTTTCCTCTGAACCGCAAAAACACGTGCACCTGTCACCATCTGCAGTCAAATTCCAGCGCCTTGGGGGAGCTAAGAAAGTCTGCCTTAGACAACACGTACGCTTTAAGAATTTCATCAATAAGAAAGGAGGGAAGGAAGGGAGGGAGAGAGGAAGGAAGGAAGGAATTAGGAAGGAAGGAAGGAAAGGGCGTGGTCTTTAGGAATCTGCCTGCCGATGCAGCGGACGCGGGTTCGATCTCTGTTCTGGGAAAATCCCATATGCCGGGGAGCAACTAAGCTCCTGCGGCACCACTCTTGAGCCTGCGCTCTAGAGCCCGCGAGCCACAACTACTGAAGCCCACGCGTCTAGAGGCCGTTCTCCGCAACAAGAGAAGCCACCCCAATGAGAAGTCCGCGCCCTGAAACGAAGAGTAGTCCCTGCTCGCCGCAACTAGAGAAAGCCCCTGGGCAGCAACAAAGACATGGAGCCAAAAATAAATAAAATAAATTTAAGAAAAAAAAAAAAGAGTGGAAAAGTGTACTTTTGCAGAAGCGGAGGCTTGATTTCCTACCTCCTTCTCGCCCCATCGCTCACACTCACCTCCTTCTCCCGGCCGGGAAACTGGGCGCATCTGGCAAATCAAACAGGCACCCACCGGCTGGAAGCACCCCGCCCCCCGGACAGCGCAGGGATTGAGGCGTCTTCCCGTGGGCTCAAGAGCCGGAGGTGGGAGTGTGCGGGGATGTGGGGAGGCACCGGGGTCCACCCGCGAGAACCATCGCTGTCGTCCTTCTGGGCGTGGATCCCCGGGCTGAGTAGTTGCTTTTGTCGCTCGGTGACCCCACCTCCGTGGCAACGCGGCCGGGTGGCGTCCCCCAGCCGGACACAAGGAGCAGACACGGGCGGGAGGCTGGAGCGCGCTGGTGCCTCTACCAAGACACCCACATGGAGGACGCGCGGAGCTGGTAGGGAGGCTCTGCCACCTCCTAGGGCAGATCCTCAAAGACTCGCCTCTCCCCAGACCTCCGGGGTCTCATCAGCCCCGGATCTAGGAGGACGTGGATGGGGTGCGTCGGGCGCTGCCCCGCCCGCCCCTCTCCTGCCCCCCAACGCGTGGCCCCTTCCTAGTTCCAGATTCCGCAGAGACTTTTCCAGAAAGGCCAGCGTAGCGGCTCAAAGGGCGGGGCGACCCGGGCAGAGGACAGGTTGGGACCCAACCGGAGGGATCCAGATCAGATGTCACCACTTGCTTGCACCGGGAAGCACTGAATACTCAGAAAGAAGGGGGCATCTGAGTGATGGAGGTGGGGCTGCAGCAGCCTGACGGGAGAAGCAAAGAGCACTTTGGACACACAGGTCCACGGGCCCTCAGTCAGGCGCAGATCTCCCGAGTTCCTGGACGTCCCTCCTGCTCCAGGTTCTGAGAGTAAGCATAGGCGGGTAATAGGAGCTGCAGAGGCACTTGCTGCGCTATAGATGTATGGACAACTTACACCGCACTCTCAGGTAGGATTTCATAATCTGTAAGGAGGAAAGAGATAATGAAAATGACCTCAATACAGTAAAATACCCAGTGCCACCGTCAGGGGGATACATTTGTCACCTTCTATTTGGTTCTGCCAAAATGACACTTTGGCATTGACCTTTGAGGTTCTGAGGTCTGTGGGTTTCCCTCTTAGTGTTGAAGTTGAAAACCCAATCCATTGAAACAACAAGGTAATAGACTTTCTCGTGGTTCATAAAATCTTTCATAAAACATTTTATGAAAGATTTTCACAAAACATATAAGATTTTCAAGGAAACAGCCACACCATGAGCCAAGGTTCTGGGACCCAAGCTAGGTAGGTGAGTTTTGGGTCTTGGGTATGACTAGGTCCCTGAGATCATTTTACCATGGGTTGTGTTCCAAATGATTGCCTGGGAGTTGCTGTCTTTGAAGTCTTTGTAGATACCAGCTTTGGATGGGGTGGGAAGGTGGAGATTTCTTCTCCCATCTGCTCATGGTGGGTTTGGGGGCTAGAAAACAAATCCTCTAGGGCAGAGGCCCCCAAGCTTTTTGGCACCAGGGACCGGTTTCTTGGAAGACAATTTTTCCAAATATGGGGGGAGGGGGCAGGGGTGGGGAATGGTTCAGGCGGTAATGTGAGCGATGGGGAGCGGCAGAGAACTCCTTTGCTGGCTAGCCCGCTGCTCACTTCCAGTCCTGCGGCCAGGCTCCTAACAGGCCCTGGACCGAGTTGGGGACCCCTGCTCTAAGGCAGAGCCTGAGCCAGGGAGCAAGGGGGGTGCTGAGGATGCTCCCTGGGGTCTGGGAAGGGAAAGTGTTAGGGCTCAGTTCAGGATGTATTGGACTGCTCCTACGGAGTTGGTAGTTGTTTTTTAAAAAAGTGCCTGTGATACAAACCCCAGAACACCTACCCACCCACCCAAAGAGCATAGTTCCTGTGACATTCTGCTTTCTTCCATTTAGTCCCTCTTGGAAATCCACCACCAAGCTTGGGGACTTCACCCCAGTGAAACTGTAAGTGTTGTCAGGTTTTCATGCAAGAGTCTTGCTGTAGTGTGAATAGCTGTGACTGATGGATGACTCATAACTATCCGTGGTTACCAGTTACACTGAGGTTGTAACCCCATTCTGCTTTCTGCACAGCAAAGAAGTTTTGCATACTCTTAAAAGAAAGGGTAATAGAGGTCATGGGAAAGAATGAAGGAGCTACTGCTGTCACCTGCAGGTGGCAGTGCAGGGTACATGCTGGCTGGCACAAGGGGAACTGAGTCCCCATAGTTTCTTGGGGATGGGTGAGTTTGGGTGTCACACCAGTAGGGAAGGTCACCAGCGCTTCCTGGGTAAGAAATGTTCATTTAAATGAAACATAAAGTCTCAAAGTCTTAAGAAATTAAGCAGAAGCGTTTTATTATCTCCATGCATGTAGGAGACAGGAAAGAACTCTTCTTCCTTCTGGCTTGAAAAAGCAAATTTGTAAGTGTATATCCCTTCCAGGAAACAGGTGTCAATTTATTTACTTATTTATAATTTTTAAAATATTTATTTATTTATTTATTTATTTATGGCTGTGTTGGGTCTTTGTTGCTAGGTGCAGGCTTCCTCTAGTTGCAGTGAGCAGGGGTTATTCTCTGTTGCAGAGCGGAGGCTACTCTTCGTTGTGGTGCGCAGGCGTCTCACTGTCGTGGCTTCTCTTGTTGCGGAGCACGGGCTCTAGGTGTGCAGGCTTCAGTAGTTGTGGCACGTGGGCTCAGTAGTTGTGGCTTGTGGGCTCTAGAGCTCAGGCTCAGTAGTTGTGGTACACGGGCTTAGTTGCTCCACGGCATGTGGGATCTTCCTGGGCCAGGGCTCAAACCTCTGTTCCCTGCACTGGCAGGCGGATTCTTAACTACTGTGCCACCAGGGAAGCCCCCAAGGTGTCAATTTAAATGTTGTCAGAGCTGTAAACATCATTTAGTTAACCAATCAGGATAACAGACTTTTTAGCAGTTAGTGATCACTTTCATAGGACACACCAACAGTCTCTGAATTCCAGGTGTTTATACAATTCCCCTTTGCCAGAATAGCATTTAGAAAGACAGCTTTCCCAAGTTGAGTGTTATCTGCTTGTTTTGCAGCTCTTAAGGGACGGGAAGACATTATCTGCTTATCTTGCTGATTTTTTTTTTCCCCACCCAGGTCTGTAATTTTCAGAGCCAAGCACTGCAGTTTCACTAGTTGCTTTGGAGAAAACGAATGCCAGATCCCCAAAACTCAAAAGTTAGAATGTGCAGGGAGAGGTCAGGATGGGATTTTTATTATTGTTTGACTGTAGATTCTGCGGTGTTTTACATTCACAAGAGTGCCAAGAATCTGGGACTATAAAACACAGACTGTATCAGAGACTCAGGTTATATGGGGGAAAAAGCTCTGAAATAGGAGACACACACATTGTCTACTACTTTCCAGATTATTATAAGAATTTTTATAAAATTAAAAAATCAAAGCTGCACAAGTACATGGTATTGAAAGTCAAATAGTTTTATAAGGCTTATTATAAAATCAGCAGTCTCCTGTCCCACCCTTCTTCCTGCTCCCCAGAAACAATCACTTTTTTTTTTTTTTTTTTTTTGTGGTATGCGGGCCTCTCGCTGTTGTGGCCTCTCCCGTTGCGGAGCACAGGCTCCGGATGCGCAGGCTCAGCGGCCATGGCTCACGGGCCCAGCCGCTCCGCGGCATGTGGGATCTTCCCGGACCGGGGCACGAACCCGTGTCCCCTGCATCGGCAGGCGGACTCCCAACCACTGCGCCACCAGGGAAGCCCAACAATCACTTTTATGTTTCTTTTGGATATACCTTTCTGTAGGCACAGTTTTGGGTTTCAAATGGGTATTATCTATTTACTTCCTGAAGATTTAGTTCAATTACACTCCCTCCCTATCCTCCCCTCCCCATATCCTGCCAATATACTTATATCAGCATTTTTGGTTAGAAAAATATTCAGTGTATATACCTTATTATGACTCTTTTCACAACTGTGCTAGGTGATACACTATGTGTGCATTTCATCTCTTGTACAATTTTCTGCTTTGCTCAAGATTTATAATCATCTTACTTTTTGTTTAATTTTATATTTATCTAACTAATTTATCTCCAAATTCTCTGCCTCATACAAGGACACTGTTTGTTGTTGCCGTTAATCTAATACATTAAGTATACTATCAATTAACATCAATTCTGTGTCCTCAGGACATATGCCCCCTGAGCCCTTTGCCCTGGGATCCTGACTGGGGCCTCTCTAGGCTCACTCCCAGACTCTCCCTTCATGTGTATCCAGGTTTTTTCTTGGTTTTTGTTTTGTTTTGTTTTTCTTTTCCCTAGGGTTAGATCCTTGTTTCCTGCATTCTGCTGCTTGCAGAAGTATAGTGTGGAAACAGGGCCAGGGCAATGCTTGGGGCACCGGAGTTTCCCTGTATGTGCTTTAAAAATCTCTCCAATCCATTTAGTTTTTCAAATTTCTTGGTTTATACTTTGATGAAACAAAATCTCTCTTTATTTTTAGAAAAAATGTCACCTATCACCAAATTATTGTTTCTTTAAGCCTAAAGGGATAAGAGATGGTGATACAGCCTGCTGACATTCCTTTGACAAACAAGACTCAAGACCTTTTATGCATGGAAGAGAACTTCCAGTTTGAATAGTTACTTTACCAATGAACTAACATGAAATCTGTTTAAACTAAAGGTTCCAGTACATGGGAAAAAACTTTAAGGCTTTGAAGGCTAGATGTTTCAAACAGGACTCTTTTTTCCCCTAGTAGCTCCACTACACTTTTTTTATTTGGCCGCGCCAGACGGCTTGCGGGATCCTAGTTCCCAATCAGGGATTGAACCCTGGCCCTCGGAAGTGAAAGTGAGCAGTCCCAACCACCGGACCGCCAGGGAATTAATTCCCTATTGTTTGTTTTTTTTTTTAATGGGACATTTTCTAAATAATCTTCAAGCAGCCTTTAGTACACAAGATGGTCACAAATATAACTTTTCACAAAGGGGAATTCTGTTAAGACAAGTGTATGTGATTGTGAATGCTCTGGCCTTCATTTACCTACATACAGACTCTGAGAATTTACCCACCGTGATATCCTGACACCCACTACCTTCTTCTGAACCAGCCTCTTCAAGGTCACTGATGATGTACAGTTTTCTCTATACAGTTTACCAGTGTCATTACATTGCTGTGCTCCTTACCAGGCACTTGACACCCCACCTTGAAACACCCACATCCCTGGGCTTCCTTGATAAAACTCTCACAGTGTCTTGTTCATTTTTTAAACTGTGTTAAAAATAAAAACACATAAAATTTACTGTTTTAAACTGTACAGTTCAGTAGTGTTAAGTACATTCACATTGTTGTGAAATAGACAACAGCTTTTTCATTTTGTAGAACTGAAACTCTATACCCATTAAGCAACTACTCCTCATTCCTCCCTCCCCCAGCCCCTGGCAGCCACTATTCTATTTCTGTCTCTCTGAATTTGGCTACTCTAGGTACCTCGTATAAGTGGAATCATACAGTATTTGTCTTTTTGTGACTGGCTTATTTCACTTAGCATAATGTCATCAAGGTTCATCAAGTTGGAGCACGTGACAGGATTTTCTTCCTTTTTAAAGCTGAATAATACTCCATTGTATGTATTTACCACATTTTGTTTATTCATTCATCTGTTGATGGACACTTGGGTGTACACTTCTACCTCCCAGCTATCGTAAATAGTGCTGCTATGAACATGAGTGTGTAAATACCTCTTCAATATCTTGTTTTCAATTCTTTTGGGTATATACCCAGAAATGGGATTGCTGGATCACATGATGGTTTTAACTTTTTGAGGAACCTATATACTTTTTTTCATAGGACTGTACCATTTTACAATCTCACAAACAATGCAGAAGGGTTCCAATTTCTCCACATCCTCATCAACACTAGTTATTTTGCTTTGTTTTTTTTCTGATAGTATCATCCTAATGGGTGTGAGAAAGTACCACATCGTGGTTTTGATTTGCATTTCTCTGATGCTCTTATGGTTAGTGATATGCAACATCTTATAATACGCTTGTTGGCCATTTGTATATCATCTTTGGAGAAATGTCCATTCAAGTCCTTTGTCCATTTTGAATCAGGTTATCTGATTTTTTTTAAGTTCTCTATACATTCTGGATATTAACCCCTTATCAGATATATGATTTACAAACATTTTCTCCCAGTCTGTATGTTGTCTTTTCACTCTGTTGATTGTGTCCATTTTTTTTTTTTTTTTTTTTTTTTTTGCAGTATGCGGGCCTCTCACTGTTGTGGCCTCTCCCGTTGCGGAGCACAGGCTCCGGACGCGCAGGCTCAGCGGCCATGGCTCATGGGCCCAGCCGCTCCGCGGCACATGGGATCTTCCCGGACCGGGGCACAAACCCGTGTCCCCTGCATCGGCAGGCGGACTCTCAACTACTGCGTCACCAGGGAAGCCCAATTGTGTCCTTTGATACACAAAAGTTTTAACGTTTGATATAGTCCCATTTGTCTATTTTTTGTTGTTGTTGCTGTCCTGTTCGTTTTATTCCCTAAATATCTCCTAGATGTGCTCAAGTGTCTTCTTCTCCACTGCCACTAGTCTAGTTTAGACCACCATCTCTCAACTGTATGGCTGCAATGACCCTCCTTTGCTTTTAGTTTTCCTTCCTCACATCTTCCCTCCACCCTGTGTTAATAATATGACACTTTAAAGTGTAGATTGGAACACGTCTCTTCCTTACCTAAAACCCTTCGTAGAGGCATAACCTATGGCTTTGGGAACCTGTTGGTCTGAAAAACAATGGACCTTAAATCAAGGATAGAGAAATCCATCTTGAAGAAGTGAATCATTTTTACATTTGTGTTCTCTGAATACTGTGAGATCTTTGATGACAATCAGGCTTGGCATATAGTAGCTATTCAATAGACTGCGGTTGAATGAAGTGAGTGAATGAGAAAATGGTTGTTGAACATTTCTAAGATTATTGTCATTAAGTCAACAATTATTTACTAAATCATAATGTGCAGGGCTCTATGCTGTCTTCCTCAGGGGGTACAAAGTTTCTCTTTCCATGAACCTTACAATTCGTTCATTTATTCACTAAATATTTATTGAGAACCTACTATGTGGCAGATACTGTGGCAATGACGGGGATACAGTGTTGTACAATATAGACATAGTACCTGGCCTCATGGAGCTTTTGGTTTAGTAGGGAAGATACTCATGAAAACAATTACATAAATATTTATTTAGTTTTTATATGAGTTATTAATGAAAAGCACAGGAATCTATGAGAACGTTTTATAGAGGGTCCTAATCTAGGGTTAGGGATGGTATATGTGGAGAGGCGCAGGGTGGGGGAATAAGACATATATATGGAGGGACTTCCCTGGAGGTCCAGTGGTAAAGAATCTGCCTTACAATGTAGGGGACGTGGGTTCGATAGCTGGTCTGGCAACTAAGCCCGCGCACCAAAACTACTGAGCTTGTGTGCCTCAACTAGAGAGCCTGCATGTCGCAAACTACAGAGCCCACGTGCTCTGGAACCCATGCTCCCAGCTACAGAGCCCATGCGCCCTGAAGCCCGTGCCCACAAGGAAGAGCTCGCACGCCACAATGGAAGATCCCGCATGCCTCAACAAGGATCCCGCATGCCACAACTGGGACCCGACGCAGCCAAAAATAAATAAAATAAATAATAAATAAATCTTAAAAAAAAAAAAAAGACACATATACCGGTAAGTATAGCAAAAAAAATTAGGTAAGTTCCATCAGAACCTCAAGCAAAGCACTAATGAGACTTAGAGAAAGGAGAACCATACTGAACAGAGAAATGAGTTCAAGATCCAAAACAACTCTTCTTTAATGGTGAATCTCTGGGCATGCAGCAAAAGCATGCAGCAAAAGCAGTAGTCTAGGCAAGGAAGAGGATGCATGTTTGCCCAATGTCCTCTAAATTCTCCAAGCCTCACTTGGGAGCTTGTCAGAAATGCAGACTCTCAGGCCCAATTCCAAAACTACTGAATCAGAACCTGCAGGTCTAACAAGATCCCCAGGTGATTCATACAGACCTTAAAGATACCAGAATGAATGAAGATATCATGTCAGAAGACTGTAATACATTTAGCACCTCCGTCAACAAGAGGAAGTTCTGCCGTGGAGCACTGTACCACCAAGGTGGTTTTTTGACCTTTACCGGGTAGAGCACACAAAGCAAGTGCATTTGTTAGGTAAAGTCAGTTTCATTATCATTATTTTTTCATATGTGCCTCACTTTTATCTTATTTATTTTTAAATGAATACACCTTATTTTTTAGAGCAGTTTTAGATTCATAACAAAATTGAGCAGAAAATATAGAGAGTACGTCCTGTCACCAGACACATACAACCTCTTCCCACTATGGATTTTCTGCACCACAGTGGTACAATTCTTACAATCGATGAACCTACACTGACACATTATCATCATCCAAGGTCCATAGTTTACATTAGGGTTCACTCTTGGAGTCGAACAGTCTATGGGTCTGAACAAATGTACAATGACATGTGTCCACCATTATAGTATCATACAGAGTGGTTTCACTGCCCTAAAAATCCTCTGAGATTATTTCTTCATCTTTAACAGGTACAGCACATGCAGAAATCATTGGTTGGGTAAAGTCAGTTTTTGTTTCAAAGAGAATTCAGAATTTCTTTTAGCTGGTGATGAAACTGACCATGTTTTGTTTCAGAACCTCAGAATAAAAGGAAACATGTGAGCTCAGAGGAAAGAGAGGGCAAGGGAAGGGAGAATTTATTTCAAACTCAACTGCTTGTGCTCCCTTATAAGCTTGGTCCTTTTTGTCCAACCACTGCTCTTTCAAATTTGGTATTACCTTGGAATTATTTTCTTCTTCCTGAATTAGTTCAGAAGTTAAAGCCTCAATCACCTTCAATCCAGTTGTACCACAAATCAAGTTCATTTGCTTTGGCTTTTTGAAATTCACTTTTAAAATGAGTACTTCTTTTTAAAGTGAATTTCTGAGTGAATCTCTTCACACTTGACAGGGTGTAAGTGGAATCACCTTATAAAGTATTTTCTGTGAGCATTCATCATGTATTATATACTTTAGCTGAGTTTTAATTTTCAGCTTATTAAAAAGAAGTTGTTCAAATTTAAGTATGAATTCAAGGTACAAGGAGCACTAACATCCACATGTCCCTACCACATGCCAGTGTGTTCACGGTTAGTTCATTCAATCTTCCCAGCAACTCTGAGAGGTGGGTCTGTATTGTCTATGGTAAAAAGAGTGAAGCTCAAAGAAGTCAGATAGCTTTCCCACAGCTTCCCGGGGCCAGAAACAGTCTGACTCCAAGGACCATGGTCTTTCCACTGCAGCAAACTAATGCTTACAGACCCCATTTTAAAGAGATGCTGTAAACTTGTAAGTTATGTATTTGCTGAAGACACTATCTGCTATAACGTCTTTCTTTCCCTTGCAAAGGGAATCGTGTGGTAAACAACCCAATCAGCCCCCAATGCTACCTAGCCATCCCAGGGCAAAACTATGATGGTCTGTAACAAAGTAGATTTAAGAAGAATACAAATGATACCCAACACAAGGACTCAAAAAGGAAACTGTAATATACATTGTTTATGTTAATTAATAGCATTCTGAACCAAATTTTCACTAAAGGCTCTACTGTAACAGAGCATTAAAACTTATTTACAAAGTTTCCACTGCTGCTGAATCTAATTCCAGCTCAACAGTTTTTAAAGTTAACATGAGAAGGCTGAGCTCATAAAATGCCCCAGAGTCATCACCATCACATATATACTTTTATACTAGATCACCCTAAACTCTGGGGAATATATACTTCACAGCTCTCTGAGACAACAGTAAATGATATTTTTTTCCTCACTAAAAAAAGCCGTAAAATTGATGTTGTAGTCCTAACTTGAAGCATCTCTGCACTTACATGGAAAAACACAACAGGTATAAAATAATGTTTTTATACAGAACTGTGGTGTGTGTGTGTGTGTTTGTGTTTCCAGGAAATTAACTGATATATCACTCTCTCTCCTAAAATGTGTGTTTTTATAATTTTGTGAGAGGTAGAGGAGTTTTCATCCTTCAGATTTCATCTAAGAATTTGATTTCCCAATTGTTTTGCTAGTAGGAAATTACAACTACTTTAAAATTAGAGAATGACCTGAAAATTCACTAACTAGTAAGAACATACAGATAAAAAATAAGACATAATGAAAATATAAAAGAGTCAACTGAAATTGAAGAAGATAATGAAAATAACATTCCCCCTTAGTTTATGAGAAATGTGCTGTATTAATCACTTGTCACTGCATTGATGGGAAGATATTTCAGTAAATAATAATAACAATAATACAACCACCATGACAATTTTAATAATGCAGCCGCAGCTATCATCTATTGAGCACCTACTGTGTGCAAGGTTCTTAGACCAATTATCTCTTAAATTCTACCATAGCCCTATGAAGGAAGCATCTCTAGATAAGCAACATGAGGGGTTTAAAGAGAGATTAGTTTGCCCATGTCCTGTCTATGTGGAACTCTAGCTTAGTCTGACTGAAGTATATACTCATAAGCACTGCTACCTTGTCTTTTTCATAGTTAGCCCTTAAAAAATTGCTTTTTCAAAAACTTTCAAAAAGAAAATGTGTGCTTTGTGGTAGTCTGTTTACATTAGTGACCCCCAATGGGCTATGTATTCATGGTTTTGGGCAGTTTCCTCCTCTTGAATATCTGGGCTGGGATCATGACTGGCCTTAAAATCAACATAATGAGGCAGAAATGATACTGTGTCAGATCTGGGCCTCAGCCTTAAGAAGCCTGGCAACTTCTCCTTTTGTGCTCTTGAGAGATCTGAGCTGTCACATGGGAAGTACGGCTACCCACCTGGAGAGCCCACATGGAGAGAGAAAAAGGCCCAGCCAAACCAGTGTCCCAGCTGCTTCCTGCTCCTATCCATTCCCTCCCAAGGCACCAGCCATCTGGGCAGAGCACTGTCTTGGATGTCCCAGCCTGGGTCACTCTCCATCTCCTTTAAAAATATGTGCCTTCGTGACTCTGGGGTAACAAGGGAGACCAGCAGAAGAACTGTCCAGCTGAGACCCACTCAACTCACAGAATTATGAGCAGACAGAAAGGTTTTGGTTTAATCCACTACGTTTTGGGGTACTTTGTTACTAACAATAACTGAAAAAGAAATTCACCCCTGGAATTGAGGTACTGATGTAACAAAAATCTAAAACATGTGTCATTGGCTTTGACACCAGCTGAGGCTCCAGGCAGTCAAAGTGATCTGGCAGTCACAGAACCAGGAAACGGCCGAGTCAGGACTTGAATCTTGGTCTCTCGCTCTTTCTACAACACTTCACTAACTTAAGCCAAAAAGACCACTTCTCCCCAGTGGCGAGCAAACACAACTGTAGCCCTCTGTGTCAGCGTCACACATGATTCACTTCATCATTTACTTTTTTTTCTTTACTTGCCCAATGGTACATTTTCCTCAAGGAAATCATATGATTCTTGGGGGCAGGAAGTGATTCTTCGATGTCTTTTGTATTTCACACAGTAGTTAGAAAAGTTGGAAACTAACACAACATTGTAAATCAACTATACTCTAATAAAAATTTTTAGAAAAATAAATAAATAAAAGAAACCTAGAGGTCCAAAAGAAAATTTGGGGCCACAAAATCCTCCCCATCCCCTATGTATTCTGCATCAGCTACATAAAGCTATTCACCACTCGCCATGTAGTCTGGGACCTCTGTGACTATGAACAATGTTCTTTGTGCCTCTGATGCTGTGCTCACCTTGTTCACCTAAGAACTCCTCATCCTTCAAGGGTCAGTTCCCACATGGTCTTTGAAAAACAGCTCATGGCATGTTAGTCGGCCCTCATGAGGAACAAACTCTCTCTCAATCACAGGATACAAACTGTCCATGCACCTAGAACTGTCTATGTTATGAGCTGCGTTTTGTTGGACCCACCAAGTCCAACAATATCCAACAAGTTGGATGGGCCCAGCAGCTGTTCATCGAAAGACAGAAATGGCACATGCAAATTGAGCCTGAGCAGAACCACAGGGCACAAGTAAGCTACATGAACAGGTAGCCCAGATCCCACCTCTCTACCCGATGTCACCCACCACATTTGAACTAGTTTGCACCCATGGCTGTATAGGGGCTGGAGGAATAACCAGTATAACTGGATGAAAGAAGAGGAAAAGGCTCAAGCTTCAGATCAAGAAAATATGTGTAAGGTGCCTGCTACCTTGTAGGCAATCAACAAATTATTAATACTTTCTTTGCTTTCTGTTTTACTCCACTTTTTTTTAAGGTTTATTATTTATTAATTTAGTGTTTTGTTTTTGTTTTTGACTGCATCAGGTCTTTTTGTTTGTTTGCTGTACGTGGGACCGGGGCACAAACCCGTGTCCCCTGCATTGGCAGGCGGACTCTCAACCACTGCGCCATCAGGGAAGCCCCAGGTCTTTTTTTTTTTTTTTTAATTTTATTTTTTTGGCTGTGTTGGGTCTTCATTGCTGTGTGCGGGCTTTCTCTAGTTGTGGTGAGCAGGGGCCACTCTTCATTGCGGTGTGTGGGCCTCTCATTGCGGTGGCCTCCCCTGTTGTGGAGCACTGGCACCAGGCGTGCAGGCTTCAGTAGTTGTGGCTCGCAGGCTCTAGAGCACAGGTTCAGTAGTTGTGATGCACGGGCTTAGTTGCTCCGCAGCATGTGGGATCTTCCCAGACCAGGGCTCGAACCTGTGTCCCCTGCATTGGCAGGCAGATTCTCAACCACTGCGCCACCAGGGAAGCCCATGCGTCAGGTCTTAGTTGGGGCAGTCGGGCTCTTTGTTGCGGCGTGTGGGATCTTTCATTGTAGCATGTGGTTTTCTCCCTAGTTGTGGCGTGTGGGCTCCAGGGCGAGTGGGTTCTGTAGTTGTGGAGCGTGGGTCCCAGAGTACATGGGCTCTGTAGTTTGTGGCACACAGGCTCTCTAGTTGAGGCGCACAAGCTCAATAGTTGTGGTGCACGGGCTTAGTTGCCCCGTGGCATGTGGGATCCTAGCTCCCTGACCAGGGATTGAACCCACATCCCCTGAATTGTAAGGCGGATTCTTTACCACTAGACCACCAGGAAAGTCCCTATTCCACTTACTTTTAAATTTAGTAAGTGAGTAATTAATCCATTCTTCTTAAAAACAGGACATTACAATTAGACCTAAAGACCCTTTGACTTTAACTCCAATATGTCCCCAACTCCCACTCCTCAGTCCCCCATCACACACACATTTTTTTCAGTTTGGTGTACATGAGATTTTAAAAATTTTATGTATATATGTAGCTATATAAATTGTAGAGAATAGGTTTGGGTGTTTTCTTCACATATATGTTACATAGTCAACTTGCTTTTTAAAACTCAATTATATGTATTTGATTATGTATGTATGTATATATGCAACACATATATACAACCTTTTGTTGTAGAAATTTTCAGAGGAACATGGAAGTAGAGATAATAACATAGTGAACCCCCATATATTCATCACTCAGCTTCAACAATTATCAACATTTTTTCCAATTCCCTAATTTCCACCCAGCTTTGTTTCCTAGATTATTTTAAAGCAAATTTTAAACAGTATATCACTTTACTTATATATTGATACATTACAGCATATATCTCCAACAGATAAGACCCTTTAAAAACGTATAACCACTATGCCGTTACCACACTATACAAAACTGATAATAATTTGTTAATCCAACACCCAGTCAGTCACTGTCAGAGTTCCCTGACAGTCACAAGTTTTGTTTTGTTATATTTTGTTTGTTTAAATCAGGATCCAAACAAGGTCCACATATTGCATTTAGTTGATAGGAGACTTAAGTCCCTCTTAATCTACAGCATTAACCCTCCCTTTTCTCCCCAGTCACTTGTTGAAAAATCCTTTTCATTTATCCTGTTGAATTTCCTACATTCATGATTCAGTTGACTGCCTTCTCATGGTGCCATTTAACTTCTTCCTCAATGCCTGTGTTTCACCTAACCTGGCAATTAGACCTACAGGACTGAATACTTTTAGGTTCATTGATGTCTGTGTTGAGGGGGAGGCCATTTGCTAGATCTCCTAGGTGGTGTTGCATATTTGCTAATGTACATAATGTCTCATAATAACCTCTGACTGGTGAGCAGATTGAGGTGCTGTCATTCTGATCCATCTATTATAAAGTTTCCCATCAACCTTTCACCTAGTGAAGTGGTTGGTCCTTAGCCTTGGCTGCACATTAAGAATCACCTGGGGATCTTTACAGTCAACTCAAAGGTTCTTATTGACTTGGTCTGGAGTGCAGCCTACACACTGAGACTTTTAATATGTCTCCTGGGCAGCCAAGGTATAGAACCACTATCCTGGTAGCTTCAGCAACCATTGGTGATTGTTATTGAGATTCATCATTTCACTAGGGCTTGCAAAATGGTGTTTTTTCCTAATTCCATCATCTTTTTCTGAGTTTATTACTAGACATTTTTCTGTGCAAAACGTTCCTCATCATCTCTTTGGTTGCCCTGAAATTGAATTCATACAGGAAAGGAGTACAAATGCTGAATCATTTCCCCTTGTCAATTTTCAAAATGATGATTTAGTGCCCTAGCATGAATTCACAAAGGTGAACAATGACATGTTTTTAAAAGTGTGAATATGAACTCATAGATTTTTATATAAGAAAGTAATTTGAAATTGTAGAGGAAATGTTATTTGGTTTCTTTTTTATTTATCTTTGAATTTTACTTATTTTTTATACAGCAGGTTCTTATTGGTCATCCATTTTATACACATTAGTGTATACATGTCAATCCCAATCGCCCAATTCATCACACATACCCCCTACCCCCACCACCGCTTTCCCCCCTTGGTGTCCATACGTTTGTTCTCTACATCTGTGTCTCAATTTCTGCCCTGCAAACCGGTTCATCTGTACCATTTTTCTAGGTTCCACATATATGCGTTAATATACGATATTTGTTTTGCTCTTTCTGACTTACTTCACTCTGTATGGCAGTCTCTAGATCCATCCAGTTCTCAACAAATGACCCAATTTCGTTCCTTTTTATGGCTGAGTAATATTCCATTGTATATATGTACCACCTCTTCTTTATCCATTCACCTGTCGATGGGCATTTAGGTTGCTTCCATGACCTGGCTATTGTAAACAGTGCTGCAATGAACATGGGGGTGCATGTATCTTTTTGAATTATGGTTTTCTCTGGGTATATGCCAGTAGTGGGATTGCTGGATCATATGGTAATTTTTTTACTTTTTAAAGGAACCTCCATACTGTTCTCCATAGTGGCTGGATCAATTTACATTCCCACCAACAGTGCAAGAGGGTTCCCTTTTCTCCATACCCTCTCCAGCATTTGTTGTTTGTAGATTTTCTGATAATGCCCATTCTAACTGGTGTGAGGCGATATCTCATTGTACTTTTCATTTGCATTTCTCTAATAATTAGTGATGTTAAGCAGCTTTTCATATGCTTCTTGGACACCTGTATGTCTTTTTTGGAGAACTGTCTATTTAGGTCTTCTGCCCATTTTTGGATTGGGTTGTTTGTTTTTTTTAATATTGAGGTGCATGAGCTGTTTATATATTTTGGAGATTAATCCTTTGTCCGTTGATTCGTTTACAAATATTTTCTCCCATTCTGAGGGTTGTCTTTTCATCTTGTTTACGGCTTCCCTTGCTGTGCAAAAGCTTTGCTTTGAAGTTTCATTAGGTCCCATTTGTTTATTTTTGTTTTTATTTCCATTACTCTAGGAAGTGGATTAAAAAATATCTTGCTGTGATTTATGTCTAAGAGTGTTCTTCCTATGTTTTCCTCTATGAGTTTTATGATGTCTGGTCTTACATTTTGGTCTCTAACCCATTTTCAGTTTATTTTTGTGTATGGTGTTAGGGAGTGTTCTAATTTCATTCTTTTACATGTAGCTGTCCAGTTTACCCAGCACCACTTACTGACGAGACTGTCTTTTCTCCACTGTATATCCTTGACTCCTCTGTCACAGATTAGTTGACCATAAGTGCATGGGTTTATCTCTGGGCTTTCTATCCTGTTCCATTGATCTGTATTTCTGTTTTTGTGCCAGCACCATATTGTCTGGATTACTGTAGCTTTGTAGTATAGTCTGAAGTCAGGGAGTCTGATTCCTCCAGCTTCATTTTTTTCCCTCAAGCCTGCTTTGGCTATTCGGGGTCTTTTGTGTCTCCATACAAATTTTAAGATTTTTTGTTCTAGTTCTGTAAAAAATGCCATTGGTAATTTGATAGGGATTGCACTGAATCTGTAGATTGCTTTGGGTAGTACAGTCATTTTCACAATATTGATTCTTCCAATCATTAGTATATAGGAATGCAAGAGGTTTCTGTGCATTTATTTTGTATCCTGCAACTTTACCAAAATTCATTGATTAGCTCTAGTTTTCTGGTCGCATCTTTAGGAATCTCTATGTATAGTATCATGTACTCTGCAAACAGTGACAGTTTTACTTCTTTTCCAATTTGTATTCCTTTTATTTCTTTTACTTCTCTGATTGCCATGGCTAGGACTTCCAAAACTATGTTGAATAATCGTGGTGAGAGTGGATATCCTTGTCTTGTTCCTGATCTTAGAGGAAATGCTTTCAGTTTTCACCATTGAGAATGATGTTTGCTGTGGGTTTGTCATATATGGCCTTTATTATGTTGAGGTAGGTTCCCTCTATGCCCACTTTCTGGAGGGTTTTTATCACATATGGGTGTTGAATTTTGTCAAAAGCTTTTTCTTCATCTATTGAGATGATCACATGGTTTTTATACTTTAATTTGTTAATACGGTGTATCACATTGATTGATTTGCATATATTGAAGAATCCTTGCATCCCTGGGATAAATCCCACTTGATCATGGTGTATGATCCAGTTAATGTGTTGTTGGGTTCTGTTTGCTAGTATTTTGTTGAGGATTTTTGCATCTATATTCATCAGTGATACTGGTCTGTAATTTCCTTTTTTTGTAGTATCTTTGTCTGGTTTTGGTATCAGGGTGATGGTGGCCTCACAGAATGAGTTTGGGAGTGTTCCTTCCTCTCCAATTTTTTGGAAGAGTTTGAGAAGGATGGGTGTTAGCTCTTCTCTAAATGTTTGATAGAATTCACCTGTGAAGCCATCTGGTCCTGGACTTGTGTTTGTTGGAAGACTTTTAATCACAGTTTCAGTTTCATTCCTTGTGATTGGTCTGTTCATATTTTCTGTTTCTTCCTGGTTCAGTCTTGGAAGGTTAAACCTTCCTAAGAATTTGTCCATTTCTTCCAGGTTGTCCATTTTATTGGCATAGAGTTGCCTGTAGTAGTCTCTTAGGGTGCCTTGTATTTCTGCGGTGTCTGTTGTAACTTCTTTCTCATTTCTAATTTTATTGATTTGAGTCCTCTCCCTCTTTTTCTTGATGAGTCTGGCTAATGGTTTATCAATTTTGTTTATCTTCTCAAAGAACCAGCTTTTTTTTTTTTTTTCCAAAGATTCCCAGTTAAGGGATTGCTTTGCAATATCCTTTGATTGGGTAAAGTCCTTAATATGCGAAGAGATAGAATCAATTCAGTGCACTCATTTTGTGCCCTTGGACAAATCTCTTAATCTTCTCAACATCTATTTCTCCAGTTTTTTTTTGGTTGTTGTTGTTGTTGTTTTTTTGCAGTATGCGGGCCTCTCACTGCTGTGGCCTCTCCCGTTGCAGAGCACAGGCTCTGGATGCGCAGGCTCAGTGGCTATGGCTCACGGGCCCAGCCACTCCGTGGCATGTGGGATCTTCCCGGACCGGGGAACGAACCCGTGTCCCCTGCATTGGCAGGCGGACCCTTAACCACTACGCCACCAGGGAAGCAAAGAACCAGCTTTTAGCTTTATTGATCTTTGCTACTGTTTTCTTTGTTTCTATTTCATTTATTTCTGCTCTGATCTTCATGGTTTCTTTCCTTCTGCTAACTTTGGGTTTTGTTTGTTCTTCTTTCTCTAGTTCCTTTAGGTGTAAGGTTAGATTGTGTATTTGAGATTTTTCTTGTTTCTTGAGGTAGGCTTGTATAGCTATAAACTTCCCTCTTAGAACCGCTTTTGCTGCATCCCATAGGTTTTGGATCGTCATGTTTTCATTGTCATTTGTCTCTAGGTATTTTTTGATTTCCTCTTTGAATTCCTCAGTGATCTCTTGGTTATTTAGTAATGTATTGTTTAACCTCCATGTGTTTGTGTTTTTTATGTTTGTTTCCCTGTAATTCATTTCTAATCTCATAGTGTCGTGGTCAGAAAAGATGCCTGATATGTTTTCGATTTTCTTAAATTTGTTGAGGCTTGGTTTGTGACCCAAGATGTGATCTATCCTGGAGAACATTCCGTGCACACTTGATAAGAAAGTGTATCTGCTGTTTTCAGATGGAATGTCCTATAAATATCAATTAAATCTATTTGGCGTATTGTGTCATTTAAAGCTTGTGTTTCCTTATTAATTTTCTGTTTGGATTATCTGTCCATTGGTGTAAGTGAGGTGTTAGAAGTCCCCCACTATTACTGTGTGACTGTCAATTTCCTCTTTTATAGCTGTTAGCAGTTGCCTTATGTATTGAGGTGCTCCTATGTTGGATGCATATATATTTATAATTGTTATATCTTCTTGGATTGATCCCTTGATCATTATGTAGTGTCCTTCCTTGTCTCTTGTAACATTCTTTATTTTAAAGTCTATTTTATCTGTTATGAGTAGTGCTACTCCAGCTTTCTTTTGATTTCCATTTGCATGGAATATCTTTTTCCATCTCCTCACTTTCAGTCTGTATGTGTCCCTAGGTCTGAAGTGGGTCCCTTGTAGACAGCATATATATGGGTCTTGTTTTTGTATCCATTCAGCAAGCCTGTGTCTTTTGGTTGGAGCATTTAATCCATTCCCATTTAAGGTAATTATTGATATGTATGTTCCTCTGACCATTTTCTTAATTGTTCTTTTTTTTGTGGTACGTGGGTCTCTCACTGTTGTGGTCTCTCCTGTTGCGGAGCACAGGCTCTGGACGTGCAGGCTCAGTGGCCATGGCTCACGGGCCCAGCCGCTCCGCGGCACATGGGATCTTCCCGGACTGGGGCACAAACCCGTGTCCCCTGCATCGGCAGGCGGACTCTCAACCACTGTGTCACCAGGGAAGCCCTTGGGTTTGTTTTTGTAGGTCCTTTTCTTCTCTTGTATTTCCCACTTAGAGAAGTTCCTTTAGCATTTGTTGTAGAGGTGGTTTGGCAGTGCTGAATTCTCTTAGCTTTTGCTTGTCTGTAAAGCTTTTGATTTCTCCATTGAATCTGAATGAGATCCTTGCCGGGTAGAGTAATCTTGGTTGTAGGTTCTTCCCTTTCATCACTTTAAGTATATCATGCCACTCCCTTCTGGCTTGTAGAGTTTCTACTGAGAAATCAGCTGTTAACCTTATGGGAGTTCCCTTGTATGTTATTTGTCATTTTTCCCTTGCTGCTTTCAATAATTTTTCTTTGCCTTTAATTTTTGCCAGTTTGATTACGATGTGTCTCGGCGTGTTTCTCCTTGGGTTTATCCTGTATGGGACTTGCTGCGCTTCCTGGACTTGGGTGGCTATTTCCTTTCCCATGTTAGGGAAGTTTTCAACTATAATCTCTTCAAATATTTTCTCGGGTCCTTTCTCTCTCTTTTCTCCTTCTGGGACCGCTATAATGCGAATGTTGTTGCGTTTAATGTTGCCCCAGAGGTCTCTTAGGCTGTCTTCATTTCTTTTCACTCTTTTTTCTTTAGTCTGTTCTGCAGCAGTGAATTCCACCATTATGTCTTCCAGGTCACTTATCCGTTCTTCTGTCTCAGTTATTCTGCTATTGATTCCTTCTAGTGTAGTTTTCATTTCGGTTATTGTATTGTTCATCTCTGCTCATTTGTTCTTTAATTCTTCTACGTCTTTGTTAAACATTTCTTGCATCTTCTTGACCTTTGCCTCCATTCTTTTTCCGAGGTCCTGGATCATCTTCACTATCATTATTCTGAATTCTTTTCCTGCAAGATTGCCTATCTCCACTTCATTTATTTGTTTTTCTGGGGTTTTATCTTGTTTCTTCATCTGGTACATAGCCCTCTGCCTTTTCATCTTGTCTGTCTTTCTGTGAATGTGGTTTTTGTTCCACAGGCTACAGGATTGTAGTTTTTCTCGCTTCTGCTGTCTGCCCTCTGGTGGATGAGGCTATCTAAGAGGCTTGTGCAAGTTTCCTGATGGGAGGCACTGGTGGTGGGTAGAGCTGGCTGTTGCTCTCGAGGTTGCCTTCTAATGGATAAGAATAGCTAACATTTATGAAGCACTTCCTATGTTCTGAGCTCTTCACTTCCTGAACTCACTGAATTCTCACCACAACCCAATAAGGTATGTTTGTACGGTATTATCTCCATTCTTGCTAAAATGCAGTTTCATTCTTCAGAGGTATAAATGGAGATCACCTTCAAAGACTATTACCCTGAAGAGATGTGACACTTGAGACTGATGGATAGTTTTATCTGTGATGGAGCCAAGATGGATGAGAGGGTCAAGGTTATGCCTATCAAATATTCACTGAACTTTTGCTTTCAAATGGTATGTGAATGCGCTCCCATCACAACTTGGGCAGGTCGCTTAAGCTCACTGTGACTCACTTTCCTGATCTCACTTTTCCTGTAGTTTCAGGCTGCTCTCTGAGTCATAAAAAGGAAATAGACATGACCGCACTGTATCCTCACTGAAACAGGAAATAGACTACCTCCCTTTGGTTTCTAAAGCTCCACTTAAAATATGCCATTGAGGCATCCTACCATTTGAGACAACATGGACGAAACTTCAGGGCATTATGCTAATGAAGTAAGTCAGGCAGAGGCAGACAAATACTTCAAGATATCACTTAAATATGGAATCTAAAAAGCTAAACTCATAAAACAGAGACTAGAATGGTGGCTACCAGGGACTGGGAGGTGGGGGAAATGACAGCATCTTATTAAGATACTATCAAAAATGACATTAATGCCATGCTTTAATGAAAAATTATGATATTTTGCAAACAAAAATCATAGTGAGAATAGTGACATTCTTTCATAATTCTGCAAAGCTCTGATATCTAGCTTAAGAGAAGACAGCTAGATTCTCATATCTGCTTCTGCATTCAGTGTGTTGCAATATCACATATCATAAGGCCTCTGGAAAACTCCATTGTACATTTGTGAAAAAATGAGAGTGAAGAGGTAAATAATGTCTTGGTATTAAAATGAAATTAGTTTTGACCTAGTGGCCCCTCAGAACGTGTCTTGGTTCCTGAGACTACATCATGAGAAGTGTTCTTAAATGTCCTATTTCTCTCAAGTTATTGTGGAATCTTCATGATTCTTTGCTGAATGGGGGAACATATGAATTAATGACTATCGTACTGTAATCTAATCACAATTTTAGTTTCTTATGGCTGCTGTATCAAATTATCACAAATTTTGTGGCTTAAAGCAATGCAAATTTATTACCATACAGTTCTGGGGATCAGAGTCCAAAATGGGTCTCACTGGGCTACAATCAAGATGTCAGCAGGGGCTTCCCTGGTGGCGCAGTAGTTAAGAATCCGCCTGCCAATGCAGGGGACACGGGTTTGATCGCTGATCTGGCAAGATCCCACATGCTGCAGAGCAACTAGGCCCATGCACCACAACTGCTGAAGTGTGCACGCCTACAGCCTGCTTCAAAATGAGAAGCCACCTCAACGAGAAGCCCGTGCACCACAACGAAGAGTAGCCCCACTCACCACAACTAGAGAAAGCCCACGCACAACAACGAAGACCCAACGTAGCCAAAAATAAATACATTTAATTTTAAAAAATGTTCTATATTCCTTTCAGTTTAGTGCGGTGGGCTGCCTTTGACTTGCAGAAATTGCCAGTGCTCCACCCGTTCTGACTCCACAGAGTTGCATCTTGAAGCAGGTTTGGCCCTTTGGTCATGGCTTTTTGTGTCTTCACTTCAAAAGCCCAGAAGGGCCCTTCCACAGCAGCCTTTCCTGCTGGGTGGGCAGAGCCGGGAGGCACCCCACGAGGAGTCTTGCGGGTGCTGTCAGCCTGCGTGGCTGTAAGGCTGCAGGTCCTGCCCCCCGGCTGCCCAGGTTGCAGGGCATGGCAGCAGAGCACTCTGTGGACTGTGCCTCCTTCCAAATTCTTAGGACAAATATCGAGGAATTAAATTTTTCCATATTCACACACCGAAGTTAGCTCGGGAGTCTCTTAGTCCGAGGGAGCTTTAGAGTGTGCTTTTGTAGGTCCATTAAGAAACTGGGAAGGAGGGAGCCCGAAATTTTTTTTTTTTTTTTCTGAAAGATTTTTAGATAAATCGATCCAAGACTGAAAAGGTCCCTCAGAGGTGCCGCTGTTGACAAAGGCTCTAGCATGAGTTCCCCCATGCTGCTCCTCCCCTGGTCAGAGCAGCTAAAGGGACAGAATCAATGAGAGTGGAAAACATTCACTCAGGTCCATCTGAGGGTTAATTAAGCCTTCGGGGAGGCTGCCACTGCCGCTGCCACTTGTGTCTACAACCACGCACGGAGTTGTGCGTTTTCCCAATTCATTTTCTGGGAGGTTGAGCGGGAAATAACAAAAGTCACTGGGATGTGCTTTCTAAACGCTGGTTCCCTTGGGACATGGAACAGGCCACCTTTCCACGTCTTTCTGCCTGGGCTCTTTACGCATATCGTACATGAGGAGGATGAAATCTGTTCTCTGTGTAGTGTGTGTGTGTCTTTGTTGCCCCTTATCTGTCACCACTCTCAATTTAAGTCTTATTAACAGCTGAATCTAAACATGCGAGACCCCGCTTGCTTCTGAAACGGCCTAGGGCCCTCCTTCTCGTGCCAGGAATATCTTGGTTCACGTGGCATGAGCAACTTCCAAAACAAACCTCTAGCGCCCTAGGAAATGATAACCGCCACTAAAATTCGGTCTTGGTCAGCCCTGTCTGTTCTCTCTACCGTATGAAAGCAAATTGTGACTGGAAAGATAGGAAAGAAACATGAACTGATTTCACCGAGAAGTGCAAGCTTCTGGAAACTACTCGCAGTACGTTGTTTTCAACCATCTTTTCATACGTAATGGATTTTTTTCCCCTTCATCATGCCATAGTGGAAACTTTTTCTTTCTGAATCAGTGCCAGAGTGATGTGACATAATGTGACACATCAGAACGACACACAACAGTGTGGGTTTTTATGTCCTGCAAACAGTGGTATTTGATGGAGTTCAGAACGGGTGCACGCGGCCTGCTCTTGGAGCTGCGGGGACGTGCCTGTGTTTTGTTTAAAAGCATCCTGAATACTTGCCAGGCTTAGAGCGCTGATGCGGCAGTTTTCCACACGCCTGAGCAAAATGGCACTTCAAATTGAAACGTAGAGCCGTTTGCCTGCCTACCAAGCGCACGTGCATCTGGTAGGCCCATGTACTGTGTGAGCTCAGCTCGGTGTGTGTGGGGGCGTGGAGCAAAGGTTTCATAAAAATCAGGTAGTAGTTTCCAAGAAAGGAGCTTAATCGACTCTGCTGTCCTCACGCCGTTATATCATGAACCTTGTGAAGGGTCTGATGGAACGAACAACAGTCTGTCTGGTTGCAGGGTCACTGAATGAAGGGCTGACAGCCAGGGACAGCAGTGCGGTTTCCAGAAGAGACTGGAAGGGAAATGAAAATCCCAGTTTCCTTCAGCTGAGAATTCCACTTTACTGACCTCGTAACTTGGAACGGGTCAGACCCTGCCCTCACAGCAACAAGTATAAGGTGATTCCTCCTCCCCGACAGCCCCCCTTGGGAGTAAATTGGGCTACTTGAAAGCAGTTTTGTTTTTTTCCTGTAATTGCCATGGATGATTAAAAGAAATAATTCAACTCATGAGTTTCAAGAGGACTTGTGCATTTTTCTGAGTAAAATGTTTGTGCTATGGTATCAGATATCATGGAAGTGGAAATGTTTTGGCGAAGCTTTCTCTTGGTAACAACGAATGGAGGGTGTGTTGTGTGCAAAGTTATTTAAATATATTCCATTGTGTAATTTTAATAGTTTTTTAAGCATTTGATTTTATGGGGACACTTTTGTGGGATGATAAGGGTTAATCAACTTGAATATTGCTGTTCTGTGTCTAGTCTGGTGGGATAACCTTTTTAATTTAAATTCCTATTTTCCCAGTCTTGCTATAGTGAGGAAGGATCTTTATTAGGACTTTGGTAATAACCTGACTGAATTCCACAAATTCGACGTCATTAACTCAGGTCTTTGTTGGTACTTCATAGTATCTGGAGGATACCAATTTCTCTTTCATTATTTGGTCTTTGATCTCTCAATCATACAGAAATGACGCTTCTGGGTGGCGGTGAGTCAGGGGACTGAGTAGAGGATCTCTCCCTCTCAGGGTGTCACTGAGTGCTGACAGCTTATAAAAACAAACCACAAAATCAGCTTCAGGCACCTGCATGCTCCCCAGAAGCAGTCCAAAAGTGAGGCCATCTCCTGAGGCTTTTCCAATTACCTAGCAACACAGAGGCCAAATGTGGCAGATTTAAGTAGGACACAAGTTAGGGTTTGAGCCAAGGCCTTCATCCCACCTGTAATTTATGCATTGCCTTACGTGTCACTTTTTAGATTTCCAGAGAAATGGACATAATTCCTCTTCAGAATAAAAATAGCAGAATACATTAACCTAAGGTCAGCAACTTGAGAAAAGATTATCTAGTACGGTGGTTTCCAACCAGTTTTTGCTAATAATAAGGTAAACATGGAAAAACAAAGAAAAATATTAGAATTTTTAAAGAAACTGTGTACTTAAAAAAAATGTTTGTAACTCTTCTATTTTACTGTAATCCTCTTCCATTAAATGCAACATAGGTCCAGGTGCTGCCCCTTGCTCGGGAACAAGCACCTGGGCAGTAAATGTCTGCAGAGCCCTCTGCACCTGAAATGGATTGAGAATGGATTTCCTGGTACTGTAACGAAATTAAGGTCTGCTCAACACAATAAACTTTTCCTTCCCTTCTTAAAAAAAAAAAAAAAAAAAAAAATGTTAGCAGGACCGCATTCTTTTCTGGAGGCTTTAGGGGAGATTATGTTTCTAGGTATTCCAGATTCTAGGCTGCCAGCATTCCCTGACTCATGACCCTTTCCGTCTTCAAAGCTAGCAAGGGCTGGTCAAGTCTTCCTCAGGGTGCTTCACTCTGACACTCACTCTTCTGTCTCCTCCTCTATTTAAAGGACCTTGTGATTACTGTGAGTCCACAGTAGATAATTCAGGATAATCTTCTTATCATTTTAAGGTCAAGTAATTAGCAACCTTAATTCCCCCTGTAATCTTAATTCCCTTGCCACATAACATAACCTCTTCACAGGTCCTGGGGATTGGGATGTGGACATCTTTAAGAGGCCATTATTGTGCTTACCACACTCATTCTTAGTGAGCTAAAGATCTGAGGGAGGGTGTGGTGAGAAAATTCTGAATCACACTTTCCCTTCCCTACACCTGTAAAAGCAAATGGAGCATTGGACTCATATCAGCTGGGTTCCTTCAGGAAAAGGGTAATCACCCACTGGGACAGGAAAAACATCAGGATACTCTTGGATCTCTATGCAGGTGCTGGGAGGGCCAGAAAATCGATATTCCCTCCAACAACCTCTCTGATGTGTGTGATTTGTATAAACATTTGTAATGGATGCCTCATCCCTCCTCCAAGTAAATTCTGTTTTGGTGAAATTTCACCCCACTTTGTAAAATGGCAAATACTGCCCAAAATATTGTAACCATGTGTATAGAATATTTACTTTTAAAATTTGTTATTGAGAAAAGTAAAAAAAGAAGAAAATGGAAAAATATGTCTTTGCCTGAAAAGTGAATGTTATAAACAAGTTGCTTGGATTTGAAAGAAAGACTGTGGAGGCACTGATAGGGCTCTATGCTAACACTTGTGGCTGCAATAACCCTCAGTCCCCTAGTAAGAGTTTCAACATAAAAGTCTGACCAGCCACAACGTGACTGAGCATGGGGCCCCAGCATCAATGGACAATGTTGAATCGGGTATCTACTGACCAAGACATACACGCCATGGTATGCAGCCTCCAACCATGCTGTGACTTCAACCTCCTATGCTGGCAGAGGTCACTGACACATGGCTAGCCTAGGCAGTGATTCTCTTTAATACAGTGATTCTCTTTCTCTAAGAGACTGCCCAAACTAACTTATGAGGTCATATGTCCCTTTAACCCACCTCCCTCCTCGTTAGCTTGCTCCTTGCTTAGCTTGTTGAAGGAAAAAAATGTAAATGTTGCATTAACCACATGCGTGCATATGTGTGTATGTGTATGTATGTGTGTGTGTGTGTGTGTGTGTGTGTGTGTGTGTGTGTGACCAGTAGTGGCTCTTGGCATTTCCTATTCTTGGCCAGAGCAAACACAAGAGTTTCATTTTTTTAAAAAATTAAAACAAAACCAAAACAGTTAAGAAAATGGTGATAGGAGCATACATATCGATAATTCCCTTAAATGTAAATGGATTAAATGCTCCAACCAAAAGACATAGACTGACTGAATGGATACAGAAACAGGACCCGTATATATGCTGTCTACAAGAGACACACTTCAGACCTAGAGACACATACAGACTGAAAGTAAGGGGATGGAAAAAGATATTCCATGCAAATGGAAACCAAAAGAAAGCTGGAGTAGCAATTCTCATATCAGACAAAATAGACTTTAAAATAAAGACTATTACAAGAGACAAAGAAGGACACTACATAATGATCACGGGGTCGACCCAAGAAGAAGATATAACAATTGTAAATATTTATGCACCCAACACAGGAGCACCTCAATACATAAGGCAACTTCTAACAGCCATAAAAGAGGAAATCGACAGTAACACATTCATAGTAGGGGACTTTAACACCCCACTTTCACCAATGGACAGATCATCCAGAATGAAACTAAATAAGGAAACACAAGCTTTAAATGATACATTAAACAAGATGGACTTAATTGATATTTATAGGACATTCCATCCAAAAACAACAGAATACAAATTTTTCTCAAGTGCTCATGGAACATTCTCCAGGATAGATCATATCTTGGGTCACAAATCCAGCCGTGGTAAATTTAAGAAAATTGAAATCGTACCAAGTATCTTTTCTGACCACAACGCTATGAGACTAGATATCAATTACAGGAAAAGATCTGTAAAAAATACAAACACGTGGAGGCTAAACAATACACTACTTAATAACGAAGTGATCACTGAAGAAATCAAAGAGGAAATCAAAAAATACCTA
Organism: Platanista minor; assembly: GCA_004363435.1. NCBI lineage: Eukaryota > Metazoa > Chordata > Mammalia > Artiodactyla > Platanistidae > Platanista > Platanista minor. The sequence goes on from RJWK010009583.1 coordinate 45,015, forward strand.
GAAACAAATGACAATGCAGACACGACGACCCAAAACCTATGCGATGCAGCAAAAGCAGTTCTAAGAGGGAAGTTTATAGCAATACAATCCTACCTTAAGAAATAGGAAACATCTCGAATAAACAACCTAACCTTGCATCTAAAGCAATTAGAGAAAGAAGAACAAAAAAACCCCAAAGTTAGCAGAAGGAAAGAAATCATAAAGATCAGATCAGAAATAAATGAAAAAGAAATGAAGGAAACAATAGCAAAGATCAATAAAATTAAAAGCTGGTTCTTTGAGAAGATAAACAAAATTGATAA
>RJWK010009584.1:0-45181 GCA_004363435.1 Platanista minor
CCCATATATATGCTGTCTACAAGAGACCCACTTCAGACCTAGGGACACACACAGACTGATGGAAAAAGATTTTCCATGCAAGTGGAAATCAAAAGAAAGCTGGAGTAGCAATACTCATATCAGATAAAATAGACTTTAAAATAAAGAATGTTACAAGAGACAAGGAAGGACACTACATAATGATCAAGGGTTCAATCCAAGAAGATATAACAATTACAAATACATATGCACCCAGCATAGGAACACCTCAGTACATAAGGCAAATGCTAACAGCTATAAAAGAAGAAATCGACAGTAACACAGTAATAGTGGGGGACTTTAACACCTCACTTACACCAATGGACAGATCATCCAGACAGAAAATTAATAAGGAAACACAAGCTTTAGATGACACAATAAACCATAGATTTAATTGATATTTATAGGACATTCCATCCAAAACCAACAGATTACACTTTCTTCTCAAATGCACACAGAACATTCTCCAGGATAGATCATATCTTGCATCACAAATCAAGCCTTGGTAAATGTAAGAAGGTTGAAATCATATCAAGCATCTTTTCTGACCACAATGCTATGAGATTAGAAATCAGTTACAGGGAAAAAAACATAAAAAACACAAACACATGGAGGCTAAGCAATACGTTACTAAATAACCAAGACATCACTAAGAAATCAAAGAGGCAATCAAAAAATACATAGAGACAAATGACAACAAAAACACGACGACCCAAAACCTGTGGGATGCAGCAAAAGCAGTTCTAAGAGGAAAGTTTATAGCAATACAATCCTACCTCAAGAAACAAGAGAAATCGCAAATAAACTATCTAACCTTACACCTAAAGGAACTAGAGAAAGAAAAACAAACAAAATCCAAAGTTAGTAGAAGGAAAGAAATCATAAAGATCAGAGCAGAAGTAAATGAAATAGAAACAAAGAAAATCAATAATTTTAGTAACCACTGATGATTCTTGCCTGAATTAATTATTATTATGGTAGTCAAAAAATGGTGATTTCCTAACTTGATTATTTCTTCTATAGTTATTAGCATTCTACATAAGAGAACTTTCTCTTTTTCCCCATTATTAATTATTTAATTTAGGTATTTTTGGGTAATCTTTATGGACTTATGATTTTCTTTTTTAATTCAATGTGTTATACTCCATTTCTGTCATTATTCATTTTAGTATTCAGCTTGTCTAGATTTGGCTGGTGTGATCCCTTTTAAACTGGCTTTGGTGTCCTTTTGACATGCTATCATTAGTTCTAGCTTTTCTAAATTTTGTGTTTATGTTTAGTACTTTTTACTTTCCAGTCCAAAAAAATGTTTCAGACTTACCTTTTACTTTACCTGCTCATGGAATCAGCCATTTCTCAAAAAACAAACAAACAAATACCTAGCTCTTTTTTGTAGGAAATGGCATTTAGAAAACAAAATCTGAGCACCAGGTGTGCTTTTTGCTTCTGGGATATCATTACATCTAGCCTCCTTTAATGGGCAGAGAAAGAAAAATAAATTTGTTTAGAAAAACCATAAATTTATATTAGATGCTTCTAATTACTATTTACCATCATAAGATATTTCCTCTCCTTACCTCATTCCATGATTGTACCTTACCCTTCTTTCACAAGGATAACTTTGTTTCACAACATCATTGTGTTTTACTCACTTGCTCATTATTCACACACCAAATAGTTTCAGAATTCAACCAACAATAAGCCTCCTAAGTGAAGTTCGAAATTTCTTTACAATTCTATCTTTAGAATATATTCTGAGGGTAAGTAGTCAGAGTAATATGTTTCTTTCTCCCATTATTTTTTTTTTAAGCAAATACAATGCGTTAAATCATTTCAACTGTAACTACTTAAATATGGCATGACCACAATGCCATTTATCACACTTAAAAATTAATAATTATTGGATTAATATTCCATCTATTTCAGGTCTTAAATTGACTCATAAATATCATAAATGCTTTTTTGTTTCTTTATTATACAATTTCTTTGCTTGAACCAGAAGTGAAATCTATTGCAATTGGTTGATTCCTCTTAGTTCTCTTCTGATTTGTATGTTTTCACCCATTTTTTTGTTTTTTTTGTTTCCATTTTTATATTTAAGAAACCAGGTCATTTGTCTTATAGAGTTTGCTTCAGATTTTCTTTGTAGTATAACTTAGCAGGTTTCTCTGTCCTCTTTATTTCTGTAAACTGGTAGTTGGATCTAGAGGTTTGGTTAGATTCAGACTCATTGGCAAAGGAGGGTTTTCTTTCCTTTTTCTTTTGAGAGTAGAGGTTTATAGAACTACTTTGTGGTAATATTTTGTTTTCCCATCAGGAAGCACATTCATCTGATTGTCGTTTTGTGTGTGTGATGTTACCAGCCATTGATGCTCAATGCTTAGATGCATTAATTCATTAGCCTTGCAAACAGAACTCTGGGACACTGTTACAGACACATTTGTAGGGACACTGTTACAGACACACATCCATTCAGACATGTTTCTAAAACAGACATATCTCAGGCCAACTCTTGTTTTTCCTTTAACAACCTCTTTGGTTCACTGTTACTTGTTTTTGGACCTCTCTTGTTTTAAACTTCTCTTTTTTTCTGTATGAAAACATTATGTGTATAATACAAAGTGGTGGCCCAAACTTATAGTAACAACCTTCCAAAGGGAACACAATTATTTTAGAGGAGGAGAGACAAGAATGAAAAGGAAAGAAACATTTATAAGAGATAAAAGAGGTCACAGAAAAAGGTGTATATGAGCTCAGTATACATTTAAATCAAATTCTGCCCAGAGAACAATCACATCTTGAATGTGACTTTTTAGAACTATGAAACATTTGAAGCTTGAAAAATTAGAACACGAAGAAGAAAAACTTTAAAATGCCCCTCGTTTTAAAGTTTTCTGAATGAAAAGGATAAAAACACATCAAGATTCACTCATGTCTTTAAAAACATGGGATTTGAGTGGGAGAAGGAGCAATTTGAGTTTTTTGTTTTGTTTCTTTTCTTCATGAAGCATGTATTTTACCTTAAACCAGTTCACCAGTGCCATTACGTTCTGGGGTCAGGCTGCACAATTTCGTGCCATTTGACCTAACAACTGGGTGACTTCTGAGTGACAGTAATAATATGCTGACTCCTGGAATGAGTGGTCTAATGTCTGTCACAACATGAAAGGTATTCATTTAACAGAGACACAACAGAATCAGATAAACAAGGCATGTGTATCTGATTGATTGCAAGGGTTGTGGAAGGAGGTTTCCTCTCATTCAGTTAAAGATAAAAAATATTTACACCACGTAAAATTTAAAACATGCTGTGATTGTTTGCTTTCATCCCATAGTGTGGAGGTTAGGGAGAGGGTTCTTTTTGTTTTTTAAGACCTTATTGAGATATAATTTACATAGTATACAATTCACAGACTTAAAGTGTCCAACTCAGTGTTGCTTAGTATATTCATAGGGTTATGCAACCATCGCCACAATCTAATTTTAGAACATTTTCGTCTCTCCTAAAACTAACACTGTACCCATTAGCTGTCACTTCCCATTCTCTGAACCCCCTACCTTCACTCAGCCCCAACCGACCACTAATCTACTTTGTCTATAGATTTGCCCCTCATGGGCACTAACCTTTTAAAAGCCATTCATAACCTGTCCCACTGAATTTTTTTTACTTTGTTTTTGTACATTATTTAAAAACAAGTACAATAGAATAGAACCCTCAAAAACATGAAAGGGTCTTTAAAAATTGTAGCAGGATATCCCACAAAAATATTGTTGAAGCCAATAGCATCTGATGGCTTAAATAAATAATTGCCAAGCAGTGAAGCTGTGGGAAAGAAGACAGATTACAGTGTCAACTTAAGAAAGTAAGATGCTAATGATTTTAAATATAAGCTTGAGGGCTTCCCTGGTGGCGCAGTTGTTGGGGGTCCGCCTGCCGATGCAGGGGACGCGGGTTGGTGCCCCGGTCCGGGAAGATCCCACATGGCGCGGAGCTGCTGGGCCCGTGAGCCATGGCCGCTGAGCCTGCGCGTCCGGAGCCTGTGCTCCGTGGCGGGAGGGACCACAGCAGTGAGAGGCCCGCGTACCGCAAAAAAAAAAAAAAAAAATGTAAATATAAACTTGAAACAGGCTTGAGTTATGGCAACTTTTCTTGCTCTAAGAACAGCAATATTTGCAACCAGGAATATTTGCAAATTCAGATTCTAACTTCACTGCTCACCAACTGTGTGACTCTGGGCAAGTAACAGAAGATTTGTAAACTTTAGTTTCCTCATCTGTAATATGAGAATAAGTATCAACCTCATGAAGTTAGTGTGGAGATTCGCATATGCAGAGCCTTTAGAAGCAAGCCTGGCACATAATAAGTGCTCAGCAAATGTTACTTGTTGTCTTTTTACCATTTTTGTTCATAAGAACTCAATAATCCAGGTCAAATTCCACAATGGAATTCTTAGATATGCCAACTTTCCACTTGCCACGTGTGATTGGTATTTTCAAAATCTCTGCTCAAAGAAGTTTTCTGCCATGAAGACAATGGATTGGAATTTAAGATACTGTAATGTAGAGGAAAATAGCACTGATCAAGTATAATTAATAGAGCTGTAGGTTAGCCTTCAGTTGCTTTAGAACGATGTGTTCCATGAATAGTAAAAGTGCTGATTTATTATTCTCACCTAACACTCGTGTAACAGATTTTTCTTTTCTAAATTAAAAGAAAAAATTAACAGCAATGAAAACAAAAGCTTATATAATGGTATTATACATGTCTAACAAAATAAAGAATAGATTAGAGCACCATAAACCACATATAACCTCTTCTAGTTGAAATATTTAACTAAGACCTTAAATGTGTGACTTTTAAATCTGTGCGTGTGAAGGGAAGTTGTGATTTGGTTTTGTGTCCATAAATGTAAGGCAATGTGACCACCAATGAATGATTCCATTACCTTTTCTTTAACTCCAGTACAAAGTGGCTTTCGGTAATAGACTGATATGTTAGATAATTTTATTTCTGAGGAATTATTATGCATTTTCTGTTCTTTTAAAAAGTGTGGTGCTAAATATTATGATGTCCCAATCAGATGACTCATGATACACAACATTTTCATACTCGGGAAATGTTAACACATTATATAGTCCTTGCTTTGAAAAGATAAAAGAATGAATCACAAACAACACAGTTTCATTTTCCTTTGACCTCAAGAGACAATTTAAACGATGTGGTTTGCATGCAGCCCCATATGGCTCTCAAAGGCCTCCACATTGTCCATTCATGTCTACATTTTAACCCCAGGCTTTATTCCTCCTGGCATTGTTTTATATTTGCATGAAAATATGTAAGTGGTTTTTTTTTGCATGACAAGCCATCCATAACGTTGAAGTTAAATGTCTAACATATCTTGCAATATCACGTGTCATTAATTCTTACATGATATTTTTTTTTCTTTTAGTTTCAGTTACTGAAGTTAAATATGCTTGAAATGTAAAAGTGGCATGAAACTGGAGTGATGCAAGAATATTTAATGTTCCTTTAAGGACTTACCATTTTTTTAACTGGGAAAATTTGGAGGGGGGGGGTAGTTCCCAGCCTTGTCTTCGGACACCAATCCCTCAATTACAAATTATGATAAAACTATATTGAACACAAGTGCTGTCAGCAGAGTAATAAATTCTGAAGTGATACTTCTTTTTTTCCCTGAGAATGTGTTTCTACTTCTTGAATATGAAGTACAAAATGTGTCCCCTAATTTCAGGATTTATTAAATATTTGATTTATTGGTTTTCTTAAATTTAGCCTTCTTAATGGTACATAAAATTAAGCTCAACTGACTTTGGTGAAATTTCCTAGTAACTAAAAAAGTAATGAATTACTGAATGACAGCGCCAACATTTTAATACTTTAATATTTCCTAAATGAACATGACTACCAAAATGGATATTAGATATAGGAGTGCATGAGTATACAAAGAAAATAAGTTATTTATACCATTTTGTCAAGCATCAAATTCATAAGAGCACATAACTGATTCCCGCCAATGGGCCAAAATATCCAAACAAGTGCTGTTTTTTCCAAGTAGTCACCTTGCTAGCTCTGCATTTATTCCTATCAGCTGTTATTGCTAAAACCGTTTTAGAATACCCCTTGTCAAATTACCTTCAGTCTTTGGCACACTAATACCTGTGTGGTAACAAATCTTGTTTCCTGGAGAGAGACCCTCAGAGCCAAGTCAGTCAAATAAGCTGGCAAAACATGTTTTTAAAATGATACCTCAATATGAAATTACCAAGACTTGCATGGCTTATAGCCTATAAAATGATTAGGAACGCATTTCCCAAAGAAGAACCCCAGATAGCATTTACATAACAGCAACAGTGGGAATAAATGAAATTTTCTTAAGAAGTCTTTTAGGCAAGCATCTGATATTCACTTGAATGAATAAGTTCTGATACAGGTATTCTGTTATGTCTATCTGTATTATTTTAAATTCTACCGCATTTAAACTAATGGAGTGGTTTACATTTTTAAGGACAGCGCTTCTTACATTTCTTGTCATATCAGAATATAGATAAGTGGCCGTTATATCTCCCTTGCTTGAGTGAATATCAAGTTAATACCTCTTTAGCAGCAATTTTAATAGATTTTGGTTGATGGTGTCTTGACTGTCACCAGCTAGCTCTGTGATACTGGCAAGGGACTCAGCCTCTCTGTGCCTCTGGCCCCCTGTCTACAAGTGAGGGCTTGGAGCTCAATTATCTTTAAAATCTCTTTTGAATGAAAATATAATACTGTAATTATCATATATCTGTGTGGGAACTAAATCATCATATATCATAAATCCACACACATCTCTGAGGTTTTAATTAAATTCAAGCTGAAGTAACTCAAATTCCAGTTATTTAAAAAGACATCTAGACACTGATGTGTCTAGCGTCTCTAGTAAAGTCTTTTCTACCTGATGATAATTATGATTATAAAGATGACATTTGTATAGCACTTGGTGTTTATACTGCCTTACATGAGTCTCACAACCTAGGAGCTGCTGTCATGATCCTCAGTATGCAGATGGAGTAGATACTGAGGTTCAAAGAGATTCAGTTACCTGTCTAAGGTGATGAACTAGCAAGTTACAGAGCCGGACAGAGGGTCTTCTACTTCCAATTTAATATGCGTTTCCCGCATCGTCATTTACCTGCCTTTAAATTAGGAGATAGTTTTTCCAAGGTGTCATTTTTCAGAATTTACACTCCTGGAAACTAAAATCTGCCTTTAGGGACCCTCCCGCACCCCTTTAGACTATCCACTTGCGTCACTACAGCTCTCTCTGCTTTTACAAACTAGTTGTTTTGTCAGCATGAGTGTGACAACAATTAGACGTCCCCTGTTTTTGCCCCATGCCTTTTCTCCTTCACAGTCATTCAATGACAAGCGTAAAAAGAGCTTCATCTTTTCACGAAAATTCCCATTCTACAAGAACAAGGAGCAGAGTGAGCAGGAAACCAGTGATCCTGAACGTAAGTAGATTCTCGAAGAGAATGTCACCTGCAACACAAGAGAAAAAAATCCTTCACGGGCAACACGCATGATGTAGGCTCCCCCACGCCACACACCTAGGCAAACAAACACGGCAGGCAGGCAGGTCAGGGCTTACTACTGTGACCAGTGTTTGGCTGCAGTCTGGATCCTTCCCTGGATGGAGCTCTTCTTTGCAGAACGCATTGGAGAGGGACCTGAAGAAGCAGGAGCTTTGCTTCCAACAACATTTATCTGTGACCAGGACTGGGTCTGGTTCACGTTTTCTATTATGCAACTCTCCGAGGGCTCGAGGCAAATTCTTTTCTGGACAGAAATATTAGATTCCATTGCCACCTATATTGTTTTGGAATGCTAGCTAACTGGGAGTGATTAAATTCCCTTTATTGATTCCTAGCATTTGTTCACTCTTTTCCTCCCAGCAAATATTAAACACTTCCTTACTGAGCAGTGAGCTTGTATTGGGTGGATGCTCAGACTAAGAATTGGCCATGAAACTTGGAGGGGATCATCACTCTCAGTGGTACGTTGCTGTGGCAATACTGACAGTGGGCAAAAATGACATCTGCCGACTCTTTCTCTTTTTCATAACAATCTTCTGCTTAAACCTTTCGAGTTGCTTTACGAATCCTTGAGTCTCAGTCCAGGGAGTTTGGGGTGAAAGTTGTTTCAGAAGAAGAGAGCATGGGATCCAGATTGCTCAGGCAACATGGTCTGTCATGGTAGTATCCATTTCAACTCCACTGACTTCTTCCTTCCTCTTCCGTGGCTGTTCTCCCTCTCTCATTGCTCTCTCTGGGGACTTCCATGCAGGACATCCCCGGATTAGGTGACGACGGTTATGGAACAAAGACTCTGAGTAAGTTCCCAGGAATGGTCACTGTAACTTTTCTTTTCTTTTTCTTTCCTTTTGAGTTTCGCTTTTGTTCCTTTTCTTGAGGGCCTTTCACTCCTAGCATGCACAAGATACGAGTTTTATTTGTTACCTAGCTGTGAATGCTCCTACAAAGCAATTTTCAGCCGTTTTGTTCTGCATGTCAGCATTTAAAAGCAAAGTGTCTCAGGCACTGTAACTTCCGTTGCAGTTCACACCTCCCCTTTCTGACCGCGTGCTGTGACCAGCATGGTCCTGGTGCCGCCATGGCATCCCTTGCTCTGCCGCCTGATACCTCCCAGGGAGCAAGAAGCCATGTTGAAAGAAAGGGCGAGTTAAATGCTGTAGAACAGGAAAGCAGAAATGTATTTTATATTCTTTCTTCTGGCTTTTCCCACAGACATACTTAATGACCTTGCCAAATTCCATAATTGGGTTTTACTTTGCTGTTAGTAAAGGAGCTGTGTTATAGTCAAAAGGAACATGCATTCTCAAAAAGTAAATATTAAGCTATTTGATCTTCCATGAATAATTCTTTGCTATTAACTTTGACTGATTTTTTTTTTCTGACTTGGAGGTGATCCTGCTTGAAATGTTTGTATGATAAAGTTTTAGATATGTATTAATATGTTTTTCTATCAGTGATTTATTAGCTGCATTGCATAACCAGATCTTCATTTTAGGGTTTAGAGTGGAAAGAAAAATATATTAAACTTTAAAATTTTCTAGTTATTAATGTCTTTACTCTGTGTCCCATTGCACTAATAAAAAATAATAATTCTGTGTATTAATATACTATACTATGATTTTTCTTTCTTTAATATTAACTCCATTGTGTAGGCATCAATGAACTGAGAACAGTTTTGTGTCTTTTGCAGCTGTATCACATGTTCATTTTTGTTTGTTTTCTTTTGTTTTAACAGTTGTGGGCAATATTTTTAGAAGCTGTTCATTTCATTTCTATAAAACAAAATAACATTGAACTGGACTTTGTTTTCAAGAGCTGGTTATATAACCCTGTGTAATGATACCCGTCATCCTTCAAATTGTTAATTTGGACTGTTTTTTTTAGATATGTATATTTAGAAAACAAAATCTGATCAAGAGTAACTACTGATCTCCTTAAAGATGAAAACTTTATCTTTGAGTCTCTGTATGGAATATGTCATGAAATTTTTCTTGAATTGGTGGCTGAAATTCAAATGTTAATTTCAACAGTATCTGGATAGCACCAAGTACCACCCGAGAGAATTTCTTAAGTTTTCAGTGGGGGTGGGGAGCATTTTAATATATTGTTAATATGAACATCACTAAAAAGTAGTTGCTATTGGAGAGTCAAAAATATGTTATGCCTTTTTATATCTAGAATGATGCCCTTTTAAATCCAAAGGTTTGTTTACTCTTTAAAAATTGAACAGATTTCACTAGGTAAAGTTATTTGCCAGTTAACACTACTGGTAGCCATAATTTGGACTTTAGCTGGACTTTAATTTCTTTTTACCTACAAAATAGAAAAATTCTGTTAAACAGTATCTTGATGTTAAGAGAGATTGGTCTTTAAATAAAACACTGCATGGTTCTAAATTTCTATACTGTAGCTTCATTCTAAATTATTTTAAAAGTAAAAATCAAAAACAAAACAAAAATAAACCTGTCATCTTCAAGTCAAGGTACTTGTGATAATCACACACATGAAGATATGCCATTGTTGGGTGTGTACTTAGACTTTCTTTTCAATAACAAGAAACAAATATGCACTAATTCATCCACACTTCTTTCCCTAGTGCCTCTTTGCACTTGTAACATATGTACCTAAATTAATAATGCAGTTCTGGTCAAACACCCACACAAAGAGAAATGATTCAGGTGAATTTAACCCATGCTTTGATTTTCATAAGTTTCATGCTCTGAAATTAATCCATCTAGGATGTGTTAGCTAACACGACTGTGGGAGTCCTTTCACGGTGTTCACATGTATCACATCATCCCACGGTACACTTTAAAATATATTACAATTTTATTTGTCAGTTATATCTTAATAAAGCTAAAAAATGAAAACTAATCCATCCAAGAATCTATAATAGCAAATACCTTTTAAAGCCCTTTTTTAAACTGTTACAGAATCATGTTCTATATTCTTTTCCTTTTTTCTAAAGATGTACAACAGTTGTCACTTTTTAAAAAGCTGAATTTATTGCTAATGAGCTTCAGAAATCAAATAGTCACATATTCTTCATTCAATTAGCCTGATATACAAAGAAGTTAGTAAGTTGATGAATTTATCTTTTATAGCTTAGTAAATAGTACAGATGAAAGGAAGTGATTTTGGAAATAAAGCCCTAATTCTGGCACATAACCAATATGTCCCTGTTATGCTAGTTAAACTGTGTTTTTATGAAAAAAAAAGTTTGAAATATCACCGTATACTTGTGCAGTCATTCAGCATGAATTAAAAACACACTGCGTGCCAGTACCTGTGCTTAGTATCAGACCTGCCTGTTCCATTCCTCCAGAACCTAATAGCTATCCAAGCAAGAATCTTAAAATAAAAACAAGGAAATGTTGAACTGACTCATAAAACATTTTTGAGTGACTCATTTCTTCCTCCAAGATTTCCTACACACTCACTGAAGCAGGAAAGTTCTTCAACAATCCCTTTCATCTTGTGAATTAGTTTAGGAAGTATTTAAATAGAAATAAAATTCAAGGGATTCCAGGGATCAATTGGCAATTTGAAATGCAATATTCCTGCAAAATACTTAAAGGCAAAATAGAGCAACAAAAAGCCTGCAAGAAAACAGTCCCTGCATACCAAAATCTCTTGAATTTATTGACTGTAAGTCAAGAACATCCAGTTGAGAGACATTGACCTTTGTAACAAGAATCTGGAAAATCAGAGCAACACGAATGGGTCAAAGTATTTATAAAAAGAAAAGTGCTTAGATGGACATTATTCATTTTTTATAATTAAACATAGTTTACAGTTTGCTAAAAAAGAAGATACAGCAATCAAGTAGTAGCTTCCTGGAAAATCGAGATAAAGTTTTCATCTTCATCTTATCTGAGATTTCTTAATGCGTCTCCTCTGCGGCCTCTTACTTGTCTTTCGCTCACATTTCTAGTAGCCTTGCATGGTATTCCTTTAAGTTCTGGCTGCTCTCCAATGCTTGGTATCTCTTTAATTTGCTGTGCTGTTCTTGCAGAACATGTTTCTTCTAATGCCAGCGATAGCGAAAGTAGCTACCGTAAGTTATTGCTTTGGTTTGTGATTCTTTTCTTTGCAATTGCCCCTTTGCCTGTGGTGTGCATTTCAGATTTTTGCTGTCGTTGTTTTTCAATTGCTGCCCTTTATCATGCTCATCCAAAGCAAATGGCTTGAAATGAAATCATCATCTGATGTGGAAAGATACCAAAGACACTAGGGCCGTGGGTGGACTCATGTGATTTGTGCTCCAGGTAGCAGTCTTGCTAATGATTCCAACCTCAGCTGGCTGTGGCCTGATGATGCAATTTTCCTAGAGAAGGTGGGGGTAAAGTTCAGCTTGATGGGTTCTGACATTCTGCCCTCCAAAATAATTTAAACTCCCTGCAGGAAGGTTGAAAAGTTGTCATGATTTTATTTTCCTTCTCATTTTGCCTTTTCCTTTCTGTTCCTGGCTCCCCTTTAAAAAAGAAATCCTGATAAATTACAGTGTTCCTTTTAAATGGAGCATGAACCTTATATATCTCTTCTCACCTTGATTAATATTTTGAGGTAGATACTATGTTATATCTAACTTTAAATTTTGATGGTTGGGAAGAGATGAAAAAGTTTCATCCTCTAATGTTGAAGGAACTCACATTTTGTTTAAAAGTGAACAAATCTTGGATCAGAAAGCTTAACTGAAAGCGTAGGTAACTATTTAAAACTTATTTCTGGTGTTTGTTTGGTCACCTCAAGCCATTTGCTTAGTGATATAAAAATATTCACCAAATGCCAAGCACATCCTTTTTATCTGTTCTTGTGGTTTCTTACCACGTACAGGTTTTTGGTGACTAAAATAGGTACATGTTATTACTGGGATCCTTGCAATTTCTGTAATATTTATTTATACGCCTTAGTGAAATGGGTTACTCACAAAGCAATTGCTGAGGATATTAGAAAATTGCAGGCCCAATACATATGACCCTCAGCTACCAAGATAGAAATTGGTTGGAGGTTTCTGTTTTGGGTTTTTTTTATCTTGTTTTGTTTTTTGTCTTTTTGCTTGTATTAATTGAAAACAAGAGTAGAAGATTAGAATAGATTTATTTTTGGTTTTTTCCATTACAGCATGGTAATTTACAAAACCATGCCTTTTTTGAGGTGGAATGTCAAATAGTGTTCTTGAAGTGTGACAAATTCAATCTGGATCTTGAGAAAGGCTTTGGATAATCAGATTGGTAGAAAAATAGAAAAAAAAGCACAAAAGAGGAAAGATGACACATGGAGGAGGAAGATGAAACACACCACAGAACGAAATGAAGGAGAGTTGTAATAAGATGCCTTTGATCAACCAAATAATATTAGAACCCCCCCCATTTCCTTCCTAAACAGAATGACAAGTCCTGCTGATGAAAGGAATTAAAGCATTCTTGTTCTTAATGTGATCTTTAACATTTGTACATTCTTCTTACTTTTATACTTTTATGATTATCCCAAGTTGGGAAAACATTTGCCTCCCCCATCTCTTCATTTGGTTTTAAAACAAAGAAACCTGGCTGGTTAAGAAGTGACCAAAGATTATCTTCCCTGCGCCTAAAGTACCCTCAATTTAGTATAAGGAAAATATAACTTATTTGCTGGGTTTCATGGAGACCCTTGGCCCTAATTTCTTTGGCATCAGTTTTCAATTTTTAAGTGTTGTGAAGCGCTTCCATCCTGTAGATACAGGTAGAGAAAGGGAAAACATCAAATCTTGTTCTTTCAATCCCTTTTATGGAAAGTATATAGGAACTACCTTTTCCTTCAGAAATCTTTTTTTTTTAGAGTATTTCAGAAGCCCCTCTCTTCTCCTTCAGAGATGGGAATGTTCTTCCCAGAATCATTAAGTTATAAAAATTGCACCAAGGCTTTCAGCTGTTTGACAGGTTTTTGATTGCAGTGCTCCAAGATGAAATCAATAATTCTTTTCACCCTCAAATAGTAAGTACACATAAATGTTTATTGAGTGAATAAAGGAAACACTTGCAAACAGCTTGAATTATCTATGAGAAGAGAGAAGAGTTGGAACTGAACTCTAGGATATTACTAGAGAAAATGTGGAGCCTAATAATCTGTATTGGCTTGGGTCTCATCTGAGGGTACAGAAGGTTAGCCATTCAAATTGTTTTCTTTACAAATGAACAAAAGTAAGAAGAGCCTTTGTCATAGCTTAGAGGGGAAAAAAGGATATTTCTTTCTCCAGGATAGAAATATGAGGAATTACAGAGGAATATTCTTTAGTTCATTCATCATCCGCTCTATGTCATGCTCTCTCATAGGCACCTTAAGACCCAAAATGAATCTCAGTGAACTCTGGAACTCAGCACACGTTTAGGGAGAGAGAGAGAGGGAGATCAATACATTAAAAAAGCACGAAGTGTGGTCGTTTCTAGAATAAAGGTCTGGCCCAAGAATAGTGGGGCTTCAGAGATGATTTCAAAGAGGATGGGGCCTTTGAGCTGAGCTTTGGAAAGATGAGGCACTTGCCAGCTGAGTAAGTTGAAGAAGAATCTTTCCAGGGAGGGCAGTGGCATGACAAAAGACAGAGGCTTGGGACAGACACGGTTTCATGAAAGTGCCATTTTGAAATCAAACCAGGCTGGATTTTTCTACTGAATTCCTGGCTTTTGCTGTAATTATGACTAACTTCTATGTTTTGTGGATAGCAGTATAGACAAATACAAAAAAGACCTCTTTTCACTAATGTTCAGGTGTTATTTTTTACTCTTAGAACCATTCCATGTCCACTCAGGGACAAAATGGCTAAAAAAATAGCCAGTGGTTAGAAAGAAGAGCCCAGGCCCGCGTGTCTCACAGCTCCAGAGGGCTCCATTCCCACTGCATTCTGGAGTTACAGATTGTCCCAACCTTACTTGAAAGCCTCATATATTTTCTGAGATACACACACATACACATGAATTTACACTAACCTCAATTTCTAATAAGTAGCTCAGACCTTTGCTGCACCATCTCAAGAATTATAGAATAATTATTTTTTCCAAAGTCCAAGTATATTGAGCACTAGCTAAAATGCAGTTAGTTACAATGCCCATTGTCTAATTATGCAAGATGCCATCTCAAACCTTGCAAATCTCTACAAGGTGAAGACCTGCCTTCCTTAAAGCCCAGTGAAGCTCTTTATGTCATTATGGGTATGGGGGAGCTGATGATTATCCTCCTAACCCATTGGTGCTCATCAGTTAAGTAGGATTTTCAAAACAAGGATCTTGAAGAAATGATCTGAGTGAAACTGAGATACTGAAATGAGGAGACCCCAGACTTTCCCTCTGGAATCAGTCAAAATGGTGCCCGTATTCTTCTTTCTCCACTCTTCTCAAGTTTTGCCCTTATATTTCCTCTAGTTCTTTAGTCCTTACAAAGCAATTTTATTACATCTGTTATTATCTCATTTGATTTCTGCAACAAAATTATGAGATATACCTTATATTAATACCCCGTTTTACAGATGAGGAAGCTGAAGTTCCAAAGAGCTATACACCTCACTAATATGATGGCACTGCAAGTCCAATCAAGATAGTTTAAATCTGAAACTTACACATTTTCACTCTTCCCTATAGTTTGTAATCCAAGCCTCTTCATGTTTCATCTAGTACATTTCAACCATTTCATACTACCTATCAAGTTAATACAAGCAGCAATATTTATATAGCATTAACTATGTACTAAACTTGATTTTAAGGGCACTGTGTATAGTAACAGATCTTCTGAAGACCCTTTGAAGACACTGAATCACTAGTTCACCATGTGACCTTGAAGAAATCCCTGAACGTTTTTGAACCTCAGTTCTCTCCTATGTAAAATGACTAGCTTGGATTAGAACAGAGATATAAGAAACAGATTTTAATCAAGATTGCCCTTTGACCAACTGGTAATAGCTGCCTGAAGAATTGTATTGAAAAGTATTGAGGCCAAATGAGGCTCAGCAGTAATTCGGGCAGTGATCGATTTGTGATGCATGTCGAGCGTTCGGAAGGGAGAGTGACATCATCATGTGCTACAGACTTTCCATCTGTAAACCACATGAACTCCAAACCCTTTCTTAGCGCTAACATTCTGTGGCTCTAGGAACCCAGTTAATTCTTCATAATTTATCCAGTGCAGGCCCTAAACACTAAATTTAGAACATTTAATGTCCTGCCACTGGTCTTCACTTCCCTCCTCTCTCTTTTCTAGTTTTGAAAAAGTTCTAAAAAAGAACAACTTGTTTTTCCTTATCATGAGGGCATATTAGGGTCTTACTCCAAATCCCTCTTACTGTGACTTGCTTCCAGTTTAAAGATGGTGTTCGTGGAGATGGTTACAATGGTGTCTGCTAAGTCTCTGCCAGCCGCAGGCATCCACCCCCAGTACTGTGCCGCTCTCCCCTTTCCAGCCACGCAGTTGCCAAAACAAAACCAAGTAATTGTTCGTACCCTTGTGTTGGCTGTTATTTCTGAGTGCCGACACCTCCTGAGCAAAAGATAGAGAAACTACTAAGGATGACTATTTTATGGAGATGACACAGCAGCATTTAAAAAAAAAAAAGAGTTGGTGTTTGCAGATGGAGCACCTTATGCCCAGTCAGTGACTCTGACCCAGGTTCAGCTCCTTTCTCTGCCACCCACCGTTTGTTCATTTGTAAGTTCTGCCCTTATATCCCAGCCTCCACAGAGAATTCTACATCTCTGGCCTTTTTGAGACAGTGCCATATACTCAACAAGGAGTCAAAACAGGTGTAGTTTTGAATGTTGACTCTACTCCTTACTAACTGAGGAAACAGGCCCCGTCTCTGAGCCTCAGCTTCTTCATCTGTGAGGTGGAGATCATCAGAACACCTACCTCAAAAGAAATGGGTGTGAAAAATAGGAGGCAATGGCTGTGAAAGCCTTTTATAGCCTGTAAAGTGCTATGCAGACATGAATCATCTTTCCTTCATGGCTGTGGCTTTTTTATTTCTCCCCCTCGTAATCTCCCTCCCATTACCCCTAGGGCTCTTCATTCTTGAACATGAAAGTGAAAATTGGTTTCAGGTGCTGAGTTCACAGCTATTATGTAATACCAGCTGCCATAGCATCCCTGCAGGCTTCCTTACATAGTCCCTGATTGTCACGGGGTCTTCAGAATTCGGATGGGCCTTGACATAAGAGATGCTATCACTGCTGTCTGCCAGTCTTACTGCTCTGAACAAGAACCAGTGCTTTTTGTAGGTTAGAAGTAAACCAAAAAGCAATGGATAAATGGAGAACTACAGAACTCTGTTCTAACAAAGTCAATCAAAGCTATGTTGCTTTGTCCTAGTTTTCTGAATCACACATTGTAGTTACTGACACCAAATATTTTATTTAAGGTTTGCCTTTAGAATGTCCCATCAGAATGATTTGCAAGGCCATTGTAAAGAGATTCCCATGGGAACACGAGGTGTTATATTTATTTAGAGAAAACCACACTTCCCCAAATGAAAGCATATAGACAGAAGCACAAAGTACAACCTGTCTTTGGCTTCATTTCTCATCCTGTCTCCTACCACTAGAATCAGAATGCAAATTCATTGCCCTCTTTCTTTATGTTAAGTACTGGGGACACAGTGGTAACTGTGGTATGGGGTTCCCAGTCTGGTGCAGGGGCATAAGTATCACCTGATATTTAAAACCTCTGTTATCTATCCCATGGTCAGGATTCTCCTACCACATATTAATCGTTCCATGGAGATTTCTGTGAACATTAGTCTAACATCGCAGTGTTAGTCTACCATGCTTCTATCTCTGAAGCTATGCTTTTTTCCCCAACCATTTTTACGCTTATCCTCTGAATTCCTATGACCTCTGCATATCTCAGCCTTTAGATAACTAGAGCTTAGCAATCAATCACCTTTATTATTTTTTGGCCCAGCCTCTGTAAATTTTAGTCATTTCATTTTTTTTTTAAAGGGAATCACTTTTTCCTGAATAAAAAAAAAAAAATCATGATTCTGATTCCTCACATACCAAACCCCTGCCCTGATGTGGGAAGGTCCCCTGAACACTTTTGGGGCAGCCATGAGTAGGTTCCACTTAGAAGCACCAATGCCTATTCTCCGTGACTTTAGGAAGTAGCCTAGCAGTGCCGTTCTGAGAGTGGGCCCTGCTTGAGGGTGAGGTAAGATGTGACGTAGGCCTGGGGCCATTTCTCACACTTGAAAAAGTAAGACACCCTCACTCCCCCACCCCACCCCACCCCACCCCAGGGAAGACAGCTGTAATTCACAGCTTTACCCATATATCACTTAATTTCCCCAAATCAGTTGTCATTATCAAAACTGTCTGTAATACTAACTCCTTTCATGAAATTAATTCACCCAAGGCTGTGACTTCTGAAGGAGCAGCACATGGCTTTGACAGACTCTGAATGTGTTTCAGGGGCTATGAGGAGATAAAGCAATGAGACTCATTGCCCTTTGGTTTCAGGAAACAGTACCTCATATTACACTCCTCCTCTATAGAAAAGCATGCAAAAAGCCCTTTTCAACAGCCCTAAACAATTTCCCCACCAAAAGGTAGTTGGTCCTGGGCCTATGCAAATAAAAGAATAGAGCCTTCTGGTTTTGCAGCTGAATCAGACTAATCTCGTGCCTAGTTCATCAACTGGGCAAAATAGATGATTAAAAAAAAAAATTGCCTAAAACCAATTTACTTTTCATGGTTATGTGTTGACTTGAGGCTCATCGTGAATCAGAAGGCTTATAGCAAATGACACTGGAGGGGGCCAACCCTTATGCTACATTGTCTTCCTTCTCTTTTCAAAGTTTCAAGGCTAGATTTAGCAGCAATTAGAACCAGTGATATAGGGTCCTCCTCAATTTTTTTATCTTCTTAATTGACCCAGCGTTTTCTTGATGAATTAACAGAGTAAAATCCTCCGAGCCCTGTAGTGTGTGCTGATGTTTTTGTCTCATACATGAAACAAGCAGACATTTGCTTTTGAACGTTCTTCTTTGGGAAATAAAACGGAAGATGAAATAAAAGGTCCAGAAATTCTGGTAATGTAGCAGTAAACTATTGGAAGGACCCTCTCCTTGAACTCAATGGGTTCCTTTCAAGTAGGAATGCTTTATATGAGGCCATAGTGCTGCATTTCTCAGTGTCAGATGGAAGGCGGTCTCTTAGACGGCCAGCCTCCAGTTGTCCCTTAGACTTATGACCTTCGATCACCTGACACTGTAATACTGCTAAACAGCTTCATGAGGGTGAAGGGATTTGGGGAATGGTTCGAGGAGGGAGAGAGCAGGGAAATTAACCCTGAAGTGGGTCTGTTTCCTGGGTAGCAGAGCAGGACTTGTAGTTGTGGTTTGTGATCGGTTGTTAGTCCACTGTAATTTTCCTTTTTTCTCTTCTCAGGAGGACAAGAAGACTTCATTCTTTCTTATGAGCCTGTCACAAGACAGGAAAGTAAGTTTCCCAGCATGCTTTGGTTCCTGATATACACCATTACAGGAGGGAAAGAGTGAAGGACTAAGGAAAATAAACTCCTTAATAGTCAGCAGTTCCCAGGCCAGACCGTGCTCTCTCTTTGGCCCTGTGACCAAGCAAACAGCTTCCCTGCTGAATGTGGGCAATGACAGCTCCCAAGAGAATGGAACTGCCCTCCAGGTGGGAAAGAGCACATCCAAATCATAAAGAGCCCCACCTGCAGGATCGATGCATAAAATCTCCATGCAGATTGACATCCACTCAGTATTAAGAAGGGCTTTTTAGCAGACCTGTCGTAAGGTATAAAATACCTTCTAGGCTGCTCCGAAGCCTGGGAGGAATTTATACAGAGGCTAATGTCATCAGAGGAGGAATTGTACCAAATGAACTTTACAGTTCCTTGTTACCCCATGATTACAAAGGAATTGGGAAAATCCAGGCAGAGTATGGAGAGTATTTTGAGCTAAGGAAAAGAAATTATAAAAACATAAGGTGTCATTACTGCAGATGATTACTTTTTAAAGTCATTGCCTAAACAATGGTCAAATAGCTACTTTGGAATCTTTTTTTCTCCCATTCAACTGACTAAATTCAGTAGTTGTTTTGACATTGTGTAGACATAACTGTAGAGTAAGCAAAACCTCTCCAAATGTTTCTTTTCATTGACAGACACTGCAGTTGTTTTTCCCTGCAGAAAGTAGACTCAGCCAACACACTGAGTGTTAAACATCAATTTCCCTATGCAGGGCTGTATGGGCAGTTTATCCACCGAAGTAATACCCTTACCAGTTCTTGGTGTTTGGCAGTTTTGCCTTAAGATCACAGTGGTTTCCAAGTCTTTCTCCTCATCTGCAACTTCCTTTCCATTTCTTCAGTAAACTATACCCGGCCAGTGATTATCCTGGGCCCCATGAAGGATCGGATCAATGACGACTTGATATCTGAATTCCCTGACAAATTTGGCTCCTGTGTGCCTCGTAAGTATCTAAAGCTTGTCTTCTTTTGAGATGATAAAATGTAATTCTGTTCCTCCAGTAGTCTCTCTAGTGATTCAGATACCATCAGTTACCTATTTTCCAGGCATCTCATTTAATTTTCCCTGCCGAACACGTTTCATCTATGCTGCCATGTGTTGTTCTCTATTTACTGAGTAAATGATGTGGTCCCCTAGAGGGCAGGAGGAATCCTTTCTTTGTATCTCCCATAGCATTTAAAATAGCATAGGTGGGTTTTTTTGTTTTTTTTTTTTTAAAAAGGGACCTCCCTGGTGGTCCAGTGGTAATGAATCCGCCTTACAATGCAGGGGATGCAGGTTCCATCCCTGGTCAGGGAACTAAGATCCCACATGCCGCGAGGCAACTAAGCCTGCGTGCCTCAACTAGGGCCCGCGTGCCACAAACTACAGAGCCCATGCACCCTGGAGCCTGCGCGCCACAACCAGAGAAGAGAAAAACCTGTAGGCAACAGCTAGAAAGAAGCCCACGCACTACAGCAAAGAGCCCACGCGCTGCAACGAAAGATCCCGCGTGCTGCAGTTAAGACCCGATGCAGCCAAAGATAGATAAATAAATAAATAAATACATACATACATACATTTTTTCTTAACAAATAAAATAGCATAGGATTATTGATAGGCATCAGTATGTTCTTACTGATTGATGGAAATGCCACTGAAGCATCTTTTCCCATAGAATAACGTTACCAAACCAGGTTCGCTGAGATGCCGAGGTTTGCAACAAAGAAAGGGTTAATTCACGAGGCAGCCAAGTGAGGAGACTGGAGAACGAATCTCAGACTCTCAGACTCCCCTCCCCGAAGGCGAGAAATGGGATATTTGTGGGACGAAGGAGCAGGGCGGTCTGAGGTGTGGGGAGCGTGGGGAAGGGTGATTGGAAATAAGAAAAAGGTGAGGTAAATGTCATTCTGTGCAGGTGCAGGTAAGCTACAGGCTTCCTCATGGCAAGCATGTTCAGAAAATCGAAGCATTAGCATGTTCTGAGGGTGGAGTTTGGGACCCCCTGACGTCAGAAGGTCACCAAGTGGACATTGGAACTTACCCAGTTGGAGGGTCAGTGGTCTAACCAGCTCAAGCTTGAACTGGACGCAGCTGACTCAGTTCCTGAAAAACAGCTCAGGCAAACACATCGTTTGGGTTGTGTGACGCTTGGAGGACATGCAAGGTTTTTTTGTAACAACAAAGTGAGCTCAATCAGTGAAGGCAGGTTACAGGTTTAATGGATCTAACTGATGATCACCCTCAGTGACAAGATAAGAGATCAGAAACAAAGCCATCTATTAAAATCACCTCAGGATGACTTAGGACCGTGTGTCATTCCAAAACAAAATAGCCTTTCCCAAGTGTTTCACAGCCTCAGGAGTTGGGAAGATGCAGACAAGAAGGATTATAAAATTTTAACCCACCCTCCTGGCCACTGCAAACTTTAATCTGCTTTCTTATCATTATGGACAATCATCAGGTCTCCTGGACCCTCTGATACACTCAGGGCTACATGCCTGTAAAGAGTGTGTCTGCTCTCCCTCCTCCCATTCCCCACCCACCCACTCACCACTTCCATCTCTACTCCCACTGTGTCACATAAAAATACATAGAGGCCTTCTGTGTACATAGACAAACCCACCAGGGAATTTTAATTTATTAGATCATCGAGCTCTTAAATCTGATCTCAACAGATATTTCTTTCTCACTCTACAGTTTTTAAGCTTTATGCTCTGAAGTGTCTCTTACATTTCAAGACTGCAAATGTCTCCTGGAATACAGAAGAATAGCAAGAATTGCATGTGTGCAGTACATGGGCAGGAGGGAACTAGGATGACTGTGCTATATCATGAAACTGTTCCCAGCAAGGATTCTGGGAAGAGACCTTGCCACAGAACATACCCTGAGAGAGACTCCAGATAGAAATGATCAGGTCAAACCCTAGGCCATTCGTCACAGCTCCCAGCTTGTTCCTCCACTTTTGAAAGAAAAGAAAAAAATCCTTTAACACCATTTTTACTTCCCCTCCACCTTGCATAGTCTTCTCTTTCTCTTTTTTTAATTAATAGCACTATTTTATGAAAATCAATACATGTTCATTATACAAAACTCCATAAGTTAAAACAAGAAAATAAAAATACAGAATCCCACAAGGTAACATCACTGCTAATATTTTCATAGATTTCTACCTATTCTTTCTTTTCATGCATTTTCTCCCATGATTGGGCATATACTAGATATATATATTTATTTTGCTTAATATTTAAAATTTTATAACTATTTTAAATGATTATTATATCATAATTAATACTTTCTCACTTATGGGTATTTTGGGTTTTCTCTACTTTTCAATATTATGAATTATAACTCAAATACAATTATAATTATGTTATAATTATTTATAATTTATAAATTAATGTAATGAATATCTTTAAGGATAAAACTTCATCCAAAGTTTTGATAATTTTTAAAGATAGGGCTTCCCTGGTGGCGCAGTGGTTGAGAGTCCGCCTGCTGATGCAGGAGACGCGGGTTCATGCCCTGGTCCGCGAAGATCCCACATGCCGCGGAGTGGCTGGGCCCGTGAGCCGTAGCCGCTGAGCCTGCGCGTCTGGAGCCTGTGCTCCGCAACGGGAGAGGCCACGGCAGTGAGAGGCCCGCGTAAAGCAAAAAAAAAAAAAAAAAAAATTTCTAGGAAGAATATCTGGGTCAAAGATCAAAAATATTTTAACATTTTTTTAATGTTAAGGCTAAATTATATTTAACCCAATATATCCAGAACAATACCATTTCAGTTGTAATCATTATAAAAATTAATTGAGGTATTTCATAATTTTTGGTAGTAAGTCTCGGAAATCCAGTGTGTATTTTACACGTATGGACCAGCCCCATTTTAAGTGCTCTTGAATGGAGCTTCTGGTGACTACATTGGGCAGTGCAGGTAAAGAATGTATCTTACTCCCTCCTGTATTCTTTTTTTTAATACAATTTTTAAAGATTACTTTCCATTTATAGTTATTACAGAATTATTGGCTATATTCCCAGTGTTGTACAATACATCCTTGAGCCTGTCTTACACCCAGTAGTTTGTACCTCCCACCCCCTCACCCCTATAGTGCCCCTCCCCCCCATAACCACTAGTTTGTTCTCTATATCTGTGAGTCTGCTGCTTTTTTGTTACATTCACTAGTTTGTTGTATTTCTTAGATTCCACATATAAGTGATATCATGCGACATTTATCTTAACTTATTTTTTTATTTATAATGTTAAATTATTTTCCCTTCTCTTACCGAAAAGTAAGTAACCATTTCTAACTATGGTTAGAGTTGATGGCTTTTAGTCCCTCCTTAACTGTGACTGTCTCATTTTACATCTTTTAAAATCCCCAAATATATTTATACTGCATGTCCATTTTTTAATGAGACATTTTTTTATTTCTTTGCTTGTCCCATAATCTTTTATCACGTGCTAGACATAGTGATGCTACTTTTTTTTTTTTTTTTTTTTTTGTGGTACGCGGGCCTCTTGCTGTTGTGGCCTCTCCCGTTGCAGAGCACAGGCTCCAGACGCACGGGCCCAGCCGCTCCGCGGCACGTGGGATCTTCCTGGACCAGGGCACGAAACCACGTCCCCTGCATTGGCAGGTGGACTCTCAACCACTGCGCCACCAGGGAAGCCCGATGCTACATTATTGAGCATCTGGATTTTGTTATCTTCCTTTATAGAATATTAAGGTTTTGTTCTGGCAGGTAATAATTTACTGACAAATCAGCTTCTTCCAGTTTTGACTTGGTTTTAGAGTTTGTGAAGGTGGGCCTAGAGTACGTTGAGAGTAACCTCATAGAATGCAGCCCTTCTGGCGTCTCGACCAAATGCACAGTCTGGCTGAACTTCAGAATCTCCTAGCACTACATGACCTCTAGACAGTCTCCATTTGGAAATGAAAATGGAGTAAATGCAGAGTCCCTTCGTGTTGCTCTTAAGTATTACAGCCCAGCACTGCCTGTAGTCTGATGCCTGAAAATATATTTCCATATATTTTATCTAGTTTTATAGTCTTTACAGTGGGAGGCTAAGCCTGGTACCTGCTACTATGTCATGGTCCTTCATATTACATATTTTTATATATCTATTTTGAGGGTGTAAAAAAATATGTATAAAGGAAGTTTATGAGTATAAACTTACCTTATTTTCATTTTTTTGTTTTATAAAGATACTACGAGGCCAAAGCGTGACTACGAGGTAGATGGCAGAGACTATCACTTTGTCATTTCCAGAGAACAAATGGAGAAAGACATCCAAGAGCACAAGTTTATAGAAGCCGGCCAGTACAATGACAACTTGTATGGAACCAGTGTGCAGTCTGTGAGATTTGTAGCAGAAAGGGTATGTTCCCCAATCATCTTACGTCTCCCCTGAAGAAGATTCCCAAGTGGCAAACTGCATTTTTTTGGTCATTACTCTTTCCTGATTTCAGTTGTAAATTTTGATTAAATATTCCTTTTAAGACCTCTAAGCAGAGAATCCCTTTAGAGCAAGATCATTAATCTTTATTCTAATCTCAATAAAGACTGACCTGGCTGGGAGAGGAGGAAAGGGAGCTTATAAACCTAAAGGCAATTAACAGCTTGAAGTTTATGGAGATTAACTATGTCCTTAACTCACTTATCTTTTGGCCACAACATTGAATTTACTTTATAAACTTTGTCACTCTTCCATTGTTTAGATCAGGGTCCTCAGTTCTTTTTG
Source organism: Platanista minor (assembly GCA_004363435.1). NCBI lineage: Eukaryota > Metazoa > Chordata > Mammalia > Artiodactyla > Platanistidae > Platanista > Platanista minor. The sequence continues at coordinate 24,839 of RJWK010009584.1, forward strand.
TTAGCAGGAGTTAACTTTCTATCTCCCTGAAAACTCAAGATCCTCATGGTGGAGGGATAGATAGATGGGGAGGACTGCCTGGCCTGTTGCTGGCAGATATTTTAACTCAGAGGAGGTGTAGATGCTGATTCCCCTCCTCCTGATAATTTCAAGGGCGTGGAAATGAGAAGAATGTTCAAGAGAGAATAGGATAGGAAAGCACTTCAGTGTACCTTTAAGGTCTGCCTAAAGAAAGATCCTAATCTCCTATGAACACAGAGAACCAATTTCATAGAAGAAAAAAAGAGTTAAGAGGCAAATCATATTTGTTCTATCAGTAATATTTGTTGGATTGATTTGATTTGACACAACGTTTTCCCCCCCCCCCTTTTAATGTACTGGTTAAAAAGATTAAACAAGAAATGTTCCTGTCTGTCTGCGAATACAATAAGAAGGTGGGTCTGCTTTCTTCTCTCTGGAAAGTTGGCTTCTTTGAGCTATATCATACTGTTTCGAATCAGCTTCCCGGATAATGGCATCTATTCTCGTAGGACACAACCTTTGTTATCTCGAACTGTTCTGGCCAGTGAATAAGCAAACTGCATTTAGACATTTTATATAACTGCTGCATTTCACAGATAGCAAACTTGGAATTTATTTAAGTCATAAAGGCTTGAGCCATCTTAGTGTGTTTCTCCTATAAAAGCTCAGGTACTCACTGGACGCTCTTCATTTTTACATGGATATTATGGATGAGTTTTTATCCCCTTTTATTGATTTAGGACTGTTTCTATTTGCATAGTATGCTTTTTCTCTTCTTTTGTAAAGCTCTTTAGCCTCGGGGTAATGAAGCCATTTCCCTCCAGGAGGCAGAATATGATGTGAGGCAAATGTGTCTGTTTTTCCAGAAATACTTTATAAAGCAGCTCCTTGCTCTGAGCAGTCATTGCAGTGGAAACCAAGTTAAATGAGGTGTGCTATAGTGTAATAGGGTTTTTATTTGTTAAGAAACAAGATATTTACAGACAGTATGCAAGCCTATCTCTCAGCATTTAAGATAAAACATTTAAGGTAACTCTTTGTGTCTGTCCTTGCTTTAATACTAGACTGAGCATATCGAAGGCAGCACACATATAAACACGCAGCAAATGTTTATGGGATTGTTCTAAACTCACATGATACCATTCTTCCAGATTTAACGTTGGTCAGGGTGAGACAATAAGGTATCTATTTATTCCAACCAATAAGACTTGGGTTTGAGACTTTGGGCAAGTTAGTATTTTTAAGCCTTAGTCTTTTCTTCTGTAAAATGCAGTTGATAATATGTACCTCATAGGTAGGGAATTTCTTCTTTGGCAATTTGGGCATTTCTTTTTGACAGTTGTTTTCAGATATGGTTTATGAGCGTTTCATGAGAGTGGACTCAGTCATATTACATACGGCTACACAGCTTCCTTGTGCAAAGCATCAGGTATTTAAGGAAATAAAGTTAACGGAGATAACACAAGTAAAATATCTATCCCAGTGGCAGACACTTGGTAAAGGAGTAAGAAATATAAATTATTGCAAACATTTGGTTATGACCCTGTATATCAACTTTTGTTTATGCTTTGCATGATTCTTTTTCAAAATTTGAAATCCAGTATCTTTTACCTCCCTCTAAAACATGCTTACTTTTTTTCTTTCCTTTTGGTTTGATTATGATCATTCTTCCTGGATTAACTCCATATTTTTCTTCTCTTTCTTCCAGGGCAAACACTGTATACTTGACGTGTCAGGAAATGCTATCAAGCGGTTACAAGTTGCCCAGCTCTATCCCATTGCCATCTTCATTAAACCCAAGTCTCTGGAACCTCTGATGTAAGTGGAGGACAGTGGCGGCCTTCATCCAGCCCCCTGTTCCTTACGACAGAGCAAATTGTTAACAGCTCTTTGTCATAAATGCTTACAAATGGGAACTGCCATTGTTGATTTTTTTTTTAAGAATTCCCTTTTTTTAATGATAGGTGAAAGTTCTTTTGAACCACTGGAGACATAATATCAATAATACCTTAAAATGTCTTCGCTAATGTTTCTTGATTTTTATTTTCATTTCACAAGTTGTTTTTGTGTGTGTGATATTTTCATTTTGTCTTGCTGTTTTGAAGGTAGGTTGGTTTGGTTTGTTTTTGTTTTATCTTGCTTTGCTTTACAAATGATAGGAAGCAATCATCTTTAAATTATCTCCTACTTTGGAGAGCAATTCCACTAGTAAATTTTTTTAAATGTGTGGGTTTTCATAGAGGGAGCAAACAATATTTTAGACTCTTTCCATTGGCATTTCACGTTGTTATAGCATAGAATTCTCATGTTCCTTAATTAAAACCTCATGTTATGTAGACCACTATCCTTAATAGGGAGTTTTCTTAGTAGCCTGGCAGTAAAATATCTACAAGCTTAACCAATAGCTCCAGACCTGTGCAGATTTATAAACAAGGGGAAAATGCATGACTTGGATTTTTTTGTTCTTTTTATCTTTAAGAGACTGTGTAAAATATCTTCCTGCAAAAATCAGTAAACAAAATGGGCAGATATTCACGATCTGGCTGTAAAGTAACAATATTTTTTGTGCCAATTTGATAGAAATTGGTGGCATTATTTTGTAGACCACTCTCATACAAAAGTGACGCTGCAGTAGCCATAAAAGTAGCAGAGCAAAAAGGCTAAGAGCAGGGACTTGAAAATTAATCAGGCTAGGTTTGGTTCTTGCCTTTGCCACTGTTCAGTTATGTGAGCTCAGGCAATTTGCTTGACATCTGTAAGATTTAGTTCCTCACCTCTAAACTAAGCACATTGGTGATGCAGACCTCATAGAGCTAGGGTCAAGGTTAAACAGCATCTTGAATGTAGAGTTCTCCATATGGTCTTTGGCATATAATAAGCACTCACTAAATGGTAGCTATTATTACTATAAAAGATTTCAAGTTACTTTACTGTAAGAGGAATAAAATTATTTTATCATTACAAACCATGTAAACAGTGCCATTTCCAAGAGACCACAAGAGATGACACCAGTGTGTCCATTGTAAGAGCTTTGCCCAAATATGCCTCCATTTGGGCCTCAAGACATTAGAGCATTTGACAGGGTTCAGAAGTGAACCACAAAGAACTGGAAAACAGTGTTTATGGAAAGACCAAAGAAAATGAAGTCTTTCATCCCAGAAGAGAAAGCAGTTACTCGTAGAGGGTATCGACCAATTATTCGGCACCTTCTCTAGAAGGAAGAAGCGACAGTAGCTGCAATTGCAGTCTAAGAGAATTAAGTTAAATACATAGTCGATGTCTAGGGAAATTGCCAGAGGTATATCTCAAAAGCAGAATAGACTCCCATAAATAGAAGATGGACAAAGGTTCTTACCAGGATGAAAAAATAAAGTCAGGAGGTCACTCTTAGTACCTTCTGCCCCATGAATTTAGGTATTAAATTATATCATAAAGAGCTTTGCCCACAGCTAGCACTGTGGAAGAATATGAGTTGAAGATAAAATAATGGTTGTGGATAGTATTATCCCTAGTGGTACATATTAAATTCCTCCTCGTGTAAGCTACTATGTTGGGCATTGAGCAAAGTGAATTAAGCAACTGCAAATATCCTTGCGTAAAAGTGATTTATAATCTGAGAAGGGCCTCGTAAATATTATTAGTACTGCTAACATTAATAAGAAGAATAGAAATATGGCCCCCACCTCCTGGGAACAGCATCTTAAAGGCCCATTTCAGAAATAGAAAAATAAGTTTTCACATCATAAACATGCAGTGAGATAAGTGGCTTCCCGGGGAAGGGAGGCCTGAGGGAGAAACAGCAGCTGCACATTTGGTTCAGTGCAACACTGGGGGATGTTCCCATCTGGTGCTCAGTAGAAGAAGGTCTACTGCTTTCCACAACTATGAGATGACTTATTTAGTTTTGCCTTAGGGCCCTGTCACAGCCATGTATCATCAAAGAAAATTAAATCTGCTGAAGGCTGGACTCCACAATGAGACAGTGACTCTGACATCATTTGCTGCAGCCATATGCATAGTGCCATAACGGTGACATTCAAACCAATGTGATCTTATTAGGAAATGCTAGGTGCTTACTTTCTAGCTCACTCTTTTTCTGAGGGTTTTACTTCAGGAGCAAAGCTGGCATGAATTGCCCATTCCTCAGGGAGGGGTGAAGGCTAGGTCACCTGGAACAAAAGCATGGCAGCTCTCACATTTAGGCACTGACACATCATCACATACATTATTCTCAAGTGCATCATCCACATCAAACCACAGCACTTATTAGCACATACGTAGCTGACTCTTCAGAGGAGCATAAAATCAAGGGCGTGTATGAAAGAGTTGTTTTTTTTACATTGTACCGCCATGTGACTTCTATTCCCCACCCCCATCCCATGGCAATAAGAAGCTTTCCTGTGGCTCTGCACGCTTCCGCCACAATCTGCTTTTACCTTCTTGCTCCCATGATGGCCTGTGTTTACTTCTGTCTTCAACTGTATCATAATTATGTTTGTCTAGCTCTCTAGTCATTCATTGTTTCATTTCTTCATTCACTTATTCATTCAATAAGTTAAGTGTTGACTCAGCTCCATGCCACATGCTAGTGAACAAGCCATGGTCTCCACCCTCAAAGAACTAGCAGATTGGGCAGGGAGACAAAACAAGTTCATGTATTAGAGGATAAAATCCTAAATTCAGTATTGCTACAATAAATGCAAAGGGAATTCAGAGAAGACAGACCAGTATGGGCCAGGGAAGTCAAAAGAAGATCTAGAACTACATGATTTCTTGACATCTGGAGCAAAACACTTTCTTTCTGTGAGAAGATACCTTGGTCTAGCCCAGCAACTCCTGCCACCCAAGAGTGACAGCCACTCAAAGCTTCTAGGGCTAGTGTTGTTTAGGAAGAGAATTAAAGATACCATCCGTCAGTTGAAGATGAGGTTATTTCAACAACAAGACTTCAGGAAACTCCCACTTCTGTATATTGCAGCCATCAACATCAAGTCCAGAATTGTGTTAGTGTCAGACTTCAGTTTTGTTTTGTGTAAATAAAGGGTCTCTTTTGAAAGAAAGTCTTGGTATACTGGAAAGTTTATTTCACTAAAAATTGGTTTCAAAAAAACTTTGAGTTCTTACATCAAATTCACTCTTTTACCTTAGGCAAGTCCCTTTACTACTTCTCAGTTACTTGGTCTGAAAAAGGAATTAACCTGAGACTACATGCTCCAGACCCAGATGTCTGGCATCCTAAAGTGACATGCTAAGGCAGCAATGCCTTCAAAATTCTACCTGCACCTGCGATGCATCCCGATGGACCAACCAAACTGTCTTTGCTCTTAGCTGAACTTTTATCAGTGCAGTCACACTGGTATTCTTATGGTGATCAGAGGCAATGATTGTCAGTCTTTGATTAAGAAAAAATGGGAAGATAAAATAATTCTTACTTAATAAGTACAGTTTGCTTGGCAAAAAATGTTAACACCTAGAGGACATGGGAGGATAAAGCTGACACTGGTTGGGAATCAATAGAGTAGGTTATTCTCCCTTTTCCTCCCTCCTCAATTTGTCCTGGAGACTAGATTGGATTTAAATAATCTTACGATTGATTAAGCAGCACTAACATGCAGTTAATGATACACCAGTGGTTGACAGACTAACAGAAAGAAGGACAGAGAATGCCCAGTGTAATTCCTTTACAGCCCATTCTTCTATCCGAACAAAAATTAACAAAATAAGCATCGGAGATTCCTTCTTGCCAAGCTCCTCTCTCTGGCTCACTATTTGATATGACTTGCTTAGAGTCCGTTTGAAAATATTTTGGTCCCAGCGCTTTTGATTGTTCCTTTCTCTCTGTATCTTTAATTCAAGCCATCTTTAGCAGCTCCTTGAAATTCCATTGATTGTAAAAACAGAGGAAGTTCAGGGCTCTTGTTGCTATAGGCATGCCTCACTGTTTGCAGAAGTTGAGCCGCGCAAGCTACAGAATGCTTTTTCGGCCTGAAAGATACACACGCCTGAGGGGCCTGTCACATTTTCTATAATTCCTTGGAAGCACTGTCTCTTTCTCCACTCCACATGTCTCCTGCCTACATTGAAGATGAACAGCAGCCCTTGGGGATGATGGGAGAGTCGAGAGATCAAAGCTTTCTGCGAGGTCAGGACCTGAGAACAGTCAAGTCTTGTTCCCTTAGATATAATGAGCTCCGAAAGGCTGTGATGTGTCTTCCCTTCTCTCCACCTCCTCTCCTCTCCTCCCTCTGGCCACCCCAGAAGATTGGGTTCAGTTCTACATCCCATGTTTAAAAGAGGTTGAGATAGATGAGAACAAAGTCTAAGGAAGGGTGGCCAGGAAGGTTAGGATTTGGAAATTATATCCAATGAGAGAATAGATGAAGGAAGCAAGACAGTTTTTTCTGGAAGAGCGGAAGCCTCGAGGGACACATCAGCACTTGACTTAAAGACCCAAGGGCCTGACATGGAGGAAGGAAGTTCAGTCCTACTCTGCAGGGCTGCAGAGGACAGAACCAGTGACTGGAAATCATGACGGGACAGGTTCTGCTTCAGTCCCATGTGGGACCAAGAGACTGCCCTCCGAGAGAGTGAGCCCCCTGGGAGGGAGTCCTTGTGGCTGAAAATATTCCAGCAAAGAGGAGTCCCGATGAGGACTAGGAGGCTGCTGCTAAGATTACACTAGGCTTCCTGCAGGGCTCATTTGCGCCATGCATTGTAGTTTTTCAGGATTTGGTATGTTCCCTTTGTGTTCTAATAGCAAACTCTCATTTTCCCAGGGAGATGAATAAGCGTTTAACAGAGGAACAAGCCAAGAAAACCTATGACCGTGCAATTAAGCTAGAACAAGAATTTGGAGAATATTTTACAGGTAAAACTTCATTTACATTTGTGCTGTGAGAAAGGAGATAAATTGTCTGACATTTGGCATAATAGAGAGGGCTCTGGGCCTGGTGTACCTAGGCCCTAAGACCTTCCTGCTAAAAACCGCTTATTTCCTTCTACTTCTCCCATTTGATCCAAAACTCTGGTTTCTTTCTTCCCTGGATTCAGCTTCCAGGTTCCCACTGGCCCTACCCGAAACCGTGAGTGGCAGATGCCACTGAGCTATCTCCTGCTATTAAGGAGATTTTAAGCATTAATACCTCATGCAGCTTCTCTCCCTGAGATCATCATAAAATTTGAAAAAGAAGCTTTTAAGGCTCAAAATGTGTACCGTCCAAAGCAGTTACCCTTGGGAAGCAAGCCCAGGGCCTCTGTCCTTTGCTTCAGGGACCTATGGGTCTGTCTCCCCATTAGCAGCACTTGAAGAAAATGTTAAAACACTTCCTGTGTTTCAATTAATTCCATGTCAAGTCTCAATGCGAAACTTTTTTTTTTTCTTTTTAAATATTTCCTTGGAAACATGAATTTGGGGGGATATTTTGTCCTGGGTACACGTCCTGGGTTCTTTATCCTTAACATGCGTTCATGAAACACTGATCAAATCCAAAGAGCAATCAAACTTTATGGAATTTGCCTTACCACTGATGGTTTAAAAACAAGAACTTTCCTCCTGAGTTACCTTGCATGAAGTTTGGTGTTTTCTTTTTGCTCTCACTCAGAATACGAAAATGCCATGGGCTTAGCAGTTTGCAAATATGTTGAATTGGGTAAATCTTAAGTAAAATTTTGGCTAATAGCAAAGATATGAGTTATGTTTCATCCTAAAAGAGCATCCAAGATGTTCTTTTAAATCAAAACAATGTACATTTTGACCAGTGGTTTATATTCAGGAATAAAATATCATAATCAATACATTCTGAGGATTGTTTTTGCAGATCTAAACCATGTTTCAGTCACAATTTATTTTTAAGCCCTAGCGTCATATGGATAGTACTGATGTGTTTGGGATATCTATCTACAAGATAGCTGCTGTTCAAAGGAGATAATAAAATGTATTTAAATCTACTGTAAGTGACTTGGTGTTTTAGGTAATACACAGTTTGTTTGTTTCCTCCTATTTTTATGTTTTTTACAAGTAGTTGCCCATAAGGTATTCTCACTACAAACAGCCCTGTAAGGTAAAATCTCAATTTACCAGATTACTTGGAGAATGAATGGGGTTTTCTTTTAAAGGTTTTGGCGGTTGAGGAGATTAACTAAAGTTTCTTCTAAAATCTTTATTATTTCCTCTGTGTCTAAAATATTTGAATTTCTACCCCTTACAAAATAAGTACAGTATGGAGAATATAAGTCTGGCTTTCTCTGATAACAGGGAGCTCTCAATCTGAAAACTGATCAGTGCCTAGCTCAGTGCCTGGCCCAGAGTACACACCCATAAAATTTAAATAAATGAATGATTCATTATGCAGAACTACAGAGCAACATGTAGAAAGTAGGAAGACCATGGTGCATTTATTACCAATCTAGGACATGCCTTGTAAGGATTTTTTAAAATCATTGTTGTGACTTTGCTTAAGTGAATTTCTGCTTTTTCTTACTAATAAAAAGTAATATTAAGCTTCCTGATGACTTTGTCTGTCACTGTTTGAGCTTCTGCTGCGTGATTGATGGTGGTTCTTCACCAGCCAGCGAGGGATTCCTAACTCCAGTGTGTTTGCTTTTGTTCTAGCTATTGTCCAAGGTGACACCTTAGAAGACATCTATAACCAATGCAAGCTTGTTATTGAAGAGCAATCTGGGCCTTTCATCTGGATTCCCTCAAAGGAGAAGTTATAAATTAGCCACTGCACCTCCAACAATGACAGAAGAGCATTTAGAAGAACAAAATATATATAATATACTACTTGGAGGCTTTTATGTTTCTGTTGCATTTATGTTTTTGCAGTCAATGTGAATTCTTATGAATGTACAACACAAACTGTGTGAAGCCATGAAGGAGAAGGAGGGGCCAAAGGGTGGGACAGAAAAGACATTGCAGTACGCGGGAAGGCTTTGGTTTGCTCAGAGTGCCAGGGGTAGGGACGAACCTCTGACGGGCTTTGTGCCCAAGAGATGGGCAGCCTCCTCACCCAGCAGATGTCCAGAGCTGATTTAGCTGCTGAGCTCCCTGTGTTTTATGCTTTAAAGAAAAGTTGCCAGCACTTGAACTTCACCAACCTTCCCATTACCCACATCCGTAATTGGTACACTTCGAATTTTATAACTATGCACCTCCTTTGATTTCTTAACAAGCAAAAGAAAGAACGAAGGAAAAAAAAAGAAAGGAGTCCCTTTGGAGACGGCATAATATCAGGGAAGGATAAGTGTGTAGTTTCTTTTCCTGGCATCTGCAAAGACGAGCAATTTCATAAAATTTGCGAGTGTGTGGAGGACTGACCTCACTGAGAGGAGGGGATTCCACCTGGGGTTAGCTTTATGATTGTTTATCGTCTATTTTGCCATTTATAAACTTAAAGAAGGCACTAAAGATGAGAATAATTTATATAATAAAAATATATTAAATGTATAGAAATGAATTTCTATAGGTTAAAGAAGTTTTGTGAAATATTTTGTAAAGATTAATTAATTGAAAGACTAAATGTATGCACTATCTGCAGATGATCCAGTTCAAGAACAGAAAGCTGCACTCTCCCTTTTGTTGCCAATGATCCATTGAGAGCATCTGAGTTCCTTCTGAAGCCTGACAAAGACTTCTCCCTCACTTACCTCCCATGACCTCCCTTCCACGTTAGTGATACACTCCCATGGAGCACATCCCTTAATGAGTTACCCTCATGAATATTTTTGGAGGACATTTGGTTAATGCATTTTTTTAAGCTGATGGCTTTCAGAGACAAACTCATGCAAATGATGTAAAGGGAAGTTTTTGCTTTTGCTTTTCTCTTGTTAAACAACCTGGGCCTGCCATGCAAGTAGTTGAATAATATTGTTTCTAGTTAACTTACATACAGTTCTTAAAGGATCATTTAGTATTTTGGCCATCATGAATAATTAGGACTTTTTTTTTTTTGTCTGTTTCACAAGTAACTGAGGGTTTTGTAATAGCCAGAGAAGGTATAGAGCCATGGAGAGATCTGTCCCAAGATGCACTATTTCTTTGAGGAAGAGAGAGAGAAGGGGGAAGCATCTGGTTGGGGGGGTGGGGCGTGAGGGGTGCAGACTTTTGTTTCTGTGTACCGGACAAAGAGATAGAACCATCAGGAAAGATCATTAATGACTTTGAGCTCAACCAACTGAACTGCCTTTCTTGGGGGCTGCACCTGGACCAAGTTTATTTTTTAGCAATTATAATAATGATGATTTACAAAAAGAAACCTCCCGAAGCCTATATCCCACTTTAGAGCCATTGGTGACATCAGCATTGCTTGTGCCCAGGGCGTTTAGAGAGAGACTTTTCAGTGATCTCAATAACTACTCAACTCTGGGTTGTATACATGCCCAAACTAAGCCCCATCGCCTTATCTCTGGGGTACATCCAGACCTGGCAGGGATTCTGCCACACTGTGCAGCAAACCAGCATGCAGGCTGGGATGGGAGAGCAAGAGACAGCCATCAGCAGTGATGGGGCTTCTTCACAGTAAGAACATCAGAGCTCAGAATGAGGGTCTCTTTCCAAAAACAAGCATTATTTGTCTTACACTAAAGTACCACTGTCTGCCTGGCTGCAGTCACCAAAACAAACACAAAAGTGCAAAATCATGCATCTGCCTATAGTCTTGAGGCTACCTTTACCAATGGAAGGGCTAGCAGTGCATTTTTCCCTCTGATGAAAGTTAAATTTCCCAAGACTTCCTTGGAGCGCTCAAAATGTCAAAAATGTGTCCATGTCTGCAATTCGCCAGTTTCAGGTCAAGGCCTGCTTTCATCAGTCTTACTCCCAGAAGTTTTCTGCCACCAGAATGCCATTTCTGATCCCAGCTCTACTTTTAGGCCACCATGATAACTTCTTTGGTTTCTCAACTAAGCATGCAACCATTTATTTAAAGGACTGTCATTAATGAATAGATGTTTCCACGGGTCATGTGATATGCTTTCCATTTAATATTAAGTATTGCTGTGGCTGAGTACAATCAAATTGAACCACCAACCCTTGGTTTTGTAGTAATATAATTATTTATTTTCCTAGTGTAGATGCTTCTGATTAGAATTGGCATTTGCACTGATTTTTTTATGTAGATTTATATAAATATATATATACATATATATTTGCTTGAAGAATCACCAAGCCAATTGGTGAGAGGGTCTTTTCCTGTAGAATTTACACCTCCATTTGTTGTGTTGTCTTGCGCTTCCCAATGTTGAGGTCTCTACGGCTCCAGTGAACCAGTGTGTTTTGCAGCAAATCTGACGACTTGTGTGGAAATGGCATGAAAGTTACCCAGATTACAACTGGTGCAAATGCACTTGGAGCCTGGGGCCAGACTGGTGCTAACACTGCAAACTTTGTCGAGAGCTCTCTCCAATCTGAAGGCTTGCTGGGGGCGCAACGTCACCTTCACATGCTGGGCCCTTTCGGAAAAGTGCCAGATCGTCTCACTGGTGCTATTTTTCATGCTCTGGTACAATGTGTAGCACCACGGGGGTCTCAGCTTTACCAAAATCAAAATCCCATTTGTCAGCTAATTGCAGGGGCATTTTTTTTTTTTGCTCTCCTCACACAGGATTTGTTGGCCACTTCTTTGCAGGCTTTTTCTCCAAGCTCCAAGCTTTTGGGTTGGCTCTGTTGAGTGCGCCCATCTTTACAAAGCCTGCACTCAGGTGCCTGTGAGCTGTCTTAGATCCTACTGCCAGCCCTTCAGGACTCCGAGCCAGGGAAAAGCTCCCCACTCCTATGGCTCTTGCCTCTTTTTTCTTCTCATTCTCTTCCCTCTGCTCTTCCCCTCCTAGTTCTGTCTCATTCCAGCTGTCTTTTGTGTACCTCTCCTTTTATCCTTCCTTCCCGTCTTCTCTGAGTTGTTGGCTTTCTCCTGCATTCCTTCTTTTCTCCCTCCCCTTTGATCCCCAGTCTCTTTGTCTATCTCTCCTTCAGTCTGTCTCTCGCCTTCCTCTTGCTCTTTCTCCACCTTTCCTGTCTCACATCTCTGATCATCTCCTCTCCCATAACCCACTCCTTAGTATTTCTGTCCTATAAGGGCTCATGGCTGATTCAGACAGCAAGTCCATACACTGGACTAACGACACAAATTCTTTGGGTCACCGTCTCACCTAGGCAGCCCAGAAGGCAAAGCTGAGCCTGAATGAGGTCCTGCACTGGAGCCAGCTCCATCACGCCTCACTGAGCCAGCCTGCACCGCTGCCCTGGCAGTGATGATGCACGTGCTCTGGGCCCTGCCGGCACCTGGGTGCCTCTCTGCCTGAAGCCTGGTCCAAAGTGAGCCTGCTCCCAGCACCATCCCACGGCTCTGAGGACACTTCCTTTCAATAAAGGCAGACTCTGGCCCCAACAATTAGTCTGACACCAAACCTGTTCCTTCTCATGGAAGCCATGCCCTCACCTTGGTTTGGAGAGAGAGACTTTTTCTCCATTCATAAGCTTTCTTTTTCCTATTTTCATGTGAAGCTCCCTCTGCTTTTCAGCTGGTGATTGCTCTGGTGAGATTGAATGGACTTGCTGGTGAAATTACATCTCTTTTTTCCTGTCTTGGTCCTGCCTAAATTCCTACAAAAATATTTTAAGTCAAAGACTCAGGCTAGTTCCTAAGTTTATCATAGTAATCTGTCACTCCTAAGAGGACAAAAGGGGACATTTCCCTTAGAGTATGTGGAGTACCTCCCATGACAACTGATTTGAAAGAGGACTCCCTACAGAATTCTGTGGATATACATTTTACTTCTCTGTACGTATGGTATATGTGGTATGACTATCATGTATACACATACTACACTGGGTACAAATGAATGTGGATGGAAACCCACACACACACTTTAGTCTGTAAATATCCTTCCTCACTGAAAACTGTGCTTCGGAAATCATTTCTTGTACAGCTGTGCAGTTTCTTGTAGCAGCTGAGGATAAGCTAAGACAGGTGAATGATTTAGACAAAGATCATCTAAAAGGTAGAATACAGAAGCTCCCTAGCAACTCATGAGGACAGACAACCAAATGACAAGGTTGACTCCCAATGAGATGGCAAACTTTTCTTCTCTCCTTTTTGAATCTGTTTCCTAAATGTGTCTTAACTTCTGAATGCACCAGGCTGTATGCGTGAGATCCTTTTGATATGACAGTTTTGTGCTTCTCTCTGACAGGCTGCTTCTCCATCGAGCTGTAGTGCCAGATGGGAGGGAGGGAAACACTCCTTGCCTGGGCTGGAGTTTACAGAGACACTGCACAGCTTACACTCCTGTTAAGTGTAAATATTTGACACTTCCATTCCATTTGTGTAAAAAATAAAGCACACACGATTATAAAATCAAGATGTATATTTCATACTCAGTGTGTCTTTGGATATTTATTGCGTTTCCAGTTGTCAGCGGTGGCCCCATTGTAAAAATGCTTGATAGAGTGTTTATAAACATGTCATGGTTTTATTATAAGATATAAATATTAAAACATTTTATACTTTATAGCAAATTATTTTCTCCCAAAGCATAATTTGTCTTATTTCACGAAGAATAGAATCATTCATTTCTATTTGTATCAGACTTGTCTGATTTTAGAGCTAGAGTGTAGTTAGAGTAGATTTGCTCTGAGAAATATTGGCACTGCCTAGAGCAGCTGAAAGTGCTGCTTTTGAATATTTTTAAATATTTGATTGCCATCTTGCCTGCTTTTAATCAGGATTTTGCCAAGGGTGATTAAATGATAGGTTTTGGGCGTTTTTTTTATTTATTTATTTTTGGCTGCGTTGGGTCTTCGTTGCTGCACGCGGGCTTTCTCTAGTTGCAGCGAGCGAGGGCTATTCTTCGTTGCGGTGCTCGGGCTTCTCATTGCGGTGGCTTCCGTTGTTGTGGAGGACGGGCTCTAGGCGTGCGGGCTCAGTAGCTGTGGTTCATGGGCTCTAGAGCCCGGGCTTAGTTGCTCCACGGCATGTGGGATCTTCCCGGACCAGGAATCGAATCCATGTCCCCTGCATTGGCAGGCGGATTCTTAACCACTGCGCCACCAGGGAAGCCCAAATGATAGGTTTTTTAAAGACCCTCACATCTACCTGACAAAAAAATCAATTCTCCAGTTTTAAAATTGTGAGATTCCAGAAGGTCCTAAGAATAGAGAGAAATAGTTTTTTTCTTGTCTGATACTAATGATGCAAAGAAAGGCATAAATGGGAAAGAAGGTGTCAATTTTCCATATGTACTGGGGCCAAAAAACATACCAGCTCCAAAGAGCTGAGCATACCGAAAATGCCAGGCTTGAGAACCTGAATCTGCCAGATGATTCTTCCCTCCAGGTTAAACATATTCCTTGTCATGTAGACATTCGGACAGCACAGGTCTGACAGCTGGGGGACCAAAACAAATTCCTCCCGTGGAAAGGTTGAAATTTCACCATTGAAGTGATCACTTTGAAGTACGTTTTGCTTCACGATAAACTATCACATAATTGGATTAGCCATTGAGGAAGCCAGACTTGGTCATACTGCCCTGGCCAGCACAGTGCACCGGCAGGAGTCTCCACCAGGTGCCCTGCCTCTGTCCATGGTCCTTGGTGGCAGTGAGCCGAGCAGATCAGAGGCAGCAGAAGACATTGACTGAAGCTGCAAGCCCAATGCAGGCCTCACATTCCAACAATTATTCAATTTTTAACATTTGCACAGTCTCATCAGGTTTAATATTAGTGGTAACACTACACAAAAAGCCAGATTCTCTCAATAATGGGTGTGTTTATTCAGGGGGGAAAAAAGCTAGAAAAGCTTTTGACTTTGGGTCCTATTTCATTTCTTTGTAACTTTTTAAAACACGATCATTCTGGAAGTCTCAAAAGTTAGAAATGACTGCACATCTTTGAACCTAAGAGGGCCTAGCTACACAACCATGGACGTTTTGTAGATACTCTGAGACTAAACATCCAGTGACAGAATTTAAAAGCCTCGGTGGAGCACAAAGATAAGGAACATTTGTAGAGGGGCCACCAGCTTTCTCGGCACAAACCAGACCCAGAGTCTCTGAAGTTGTCAGGGGACAATGTCTTCTATGCCCCAGGACCGCTGGGTCTCATAACCCCAGTCGTTGTCCTCTGTGAGTCACCTTTCCCTTAGGGACATCTCAGGAGGCACTACTGCAATCATGAAACTGATCCTTTCCCCCTTCCAATGTTACAGCTATTGTCAAGTCCAGACCTTGTCCCTAATCCCCCTTAGCACAGTTGGGACAAAGCTGGAATACTTAGGCAAACTTTGCTAAAGATTGGCTATAACAAAAGGGAAATAACAGATAACCTGAATTATGGGATGGGCTTAGTGCCCAGCACCTGGCCACCCGCCATGTGACACAGCGCCATTTTCTCTCACCTCCCAGGGGTCGCTCAGGCACAGCTGGACCCGAGGTCAAAACCTTTACTCTACTGTAGCCCGCTTGAGAGACACGGAATTCATGCCTGACTCAGCACTGTTTTCCCACGTTGTCAGCTACCGGTGAAAAGTGCCTGCACTCTCCATCCCCTTTGCTCCCACGTGCTGGAATACAAATAGGGTTGAATCACGGTGGTTACCTTTGATTCCTCTTTCACTGTAAGATTGCCTTAGATGCAGATTCTGATTCTAACAAGCTCCCAGGTGATACTGACACTGGAGTCACCAGGCTCTAATTCAGTCTCATTTTTCACACTGCTACTGACCACCCACCAGTGGGTCATAAACCAGCACATTTTTTTCAACGAAATAGAAACTCTAGAGTGCCTCACGTGTAGTAAGGATGAATATTGTTTTATGTTGTGTCAGGTGTAAAATGTATTCCTTACTGTCAGTCACAGTCACACTTTGAGAAACAGTGTCATGACCCACACTCAGCCAGCTCCCAGGGGCCTCCTCTCCTGCTGAAGATGGGGTGCCACTGCAGAGAACGCAAACCACTAAGTCCTTTTCTCTGCCACCTCCTAGCTTTTCCTCACTGGTCCTAGTTTCAGAGCCACACAAACCAATGCATTGACCCTCTTCACCCAACTGAGACAGGGAGTGAAATTGGAAACATCCACCTAAACCTACTAAAAAATGACCACTATCTAAGTCAAGGCCCTAAATCAGAGTAAAGAAACTGAAGAACTGATGGCTTTTTCTAAATGTGAACATACACCTTTTCTGTTTCCAAAGCCCTGGTCCACATCCTTCATGAGAGAAATCTAAATCTTGAATTTAATTTTTCAGTCTTTTATTGGATTATTTTTAAGATTCTAGGTAAAGCAACTATCCTCCAATAAAAATTAATTTAAAAAATTTTAAAACAATATTGTATGGGCTTCCTTGGTGGCGCAGTGGTTAAGAACCCACCTGCCAGTGCAGGGGACATGGGTTCGAGCCCTGCTCCGGGAAGATCCCACATGCCGTGGAGCAGCTAAGCCTGTGCGCCACAACTACTGAGCCTGTGCTCTAGAGCCACAAGCCACACTACTGAGCCCGTGTGCCTAGAGCTTGTGCTCCACAACAAGAGAAGCTGCCTCAAGGAGAAGCCCTGCACCACAACGAAGAGTAGCCCCTGCTCACCGCAACTAGAGAATAGCCCACGCATAGCAACAAAGACCCAACGCAGCCAAAAATAAACAAATTTTTAAAAAATAAAAACATAACATTGTAAAGCAACTATACTCCAATAAAAATTAGTTAAAAATCTTATTAAATTTTTTTTTTTTTTTGCGGTACGCGGGCCTCTCACTGTTGTGGCTTCTCCCGTTGCGGAGCACAGGCTCCGGATGTGCAGGCTCAGCGGCCATGGCTCACGGAGCCAGCCTCCCTGCGGCATGTGGGATCTTCCCAGACCGGGGCACGAACCTCTGTCCCCTGCATCAGCAGGCGGACTCTCAACCACTGCGCCACCAGGGAAGCCCCCCAATTTTTTTTAATCTAGGTAAAATTAGCATGGCCTGATGACCTGTGGCTCAGATACTGTGTTTCTTAATCCTTTTTCTTTACCAGAATAATCCCTTTTTTTTTGCCTAAAATAATTCCCGCTAATAGGATTAAAAATTTTGAAGTATTCTTGCAGATGAGGGGAAAAAAAAAAATTTAAAGGACAAATGACTTACAACATGCTTCACGACTAACACCGACACATCAGTAGAACATCACTGATCTCAACTATTCAAAGCCAGAAAAGCAAGGCCTGAGAGAGACACCAGGTCTCTTCTACCTACCTAAGCCCTGTCTTCCTGATTCTGGTTCCTCTTCTTGTCTGGACAATTGACTCAAGTACCATCTGCTCTCCCAGGCTTCAAAAGGAGGATCTGTCTGTGCAGAATACAGCACACAGAAAGTTAATGTTCAAATAATGAGACAAGCACATAGCACAGGCTTCATTTCATCAAAATACAATTGACTCTTTTTCCATCTGAAAGGAGAAGGGAAGAAAAATACTTTATTTTCAGGGGGACATTAAAATTTTCAAATTCCTTGAGGCTCTAGATAGCAAATTAGAATTAACTATTCCTTAGTAACAGAATTAGAGTTCCTCAGAGAGAACAGTTGATTTCTATTCAACAAAAATGTAAAACTAACAAGGTAAGAGGTTGAATCTGATGGGGTTCAGGGCAAGCTGCCCCAAAATGTACCACTCTGCACACAGATTATTTTGAGCTGAAAACAAGCAAGGCCTAAAAGACTCAGGAAGAAGTTTTGAACTTTCCCCTGACTGCCTAAAAGATATCTAAGATAATTTAAGATAGGCCTGTTCCCGGAAGAAGCTATCACCATAAATAACTTATGAACTAGGTGTGATAGAGAGGAACCTAGCAAGGCCCTTTGATCAAAGTCCTCTCTGTGGCCACTGTCTCTAGATAACCCAGCAAACATTTATTTACCAAACACTAACTCTTTTCATCTTCCTGTGAATTACCGTACTTCCCTTTGAAGTCCCAGACCCCTATATTCTTCTCCATAAGTCCAAAATGACATATATGCTTTTTCTGGCCTTACTGTCTTTGGAATCCTTCATGCTTATGCGAATTTCCCACGTGTAGGTGATACAATTTGATTTTCTCCTGTTAATCTGCCTTATGTCCTTTTAATTATTCAATTCAACAAGCCAAAAGGCACCAGGGGTTGGTTAGGGAGGGAGGAGAGTCCCCTTCCCCACAGATCCTAATTGGATTGTTTGATTTTTCATGGGCCACTCCTGTTTCTTTACTATTCTTAGTAACCTTTCAGCAGAAATACTGTGTGCGACATGCTCCCTCATCTAGCAGCTCTGGTATGAATAACCAACCCCCCAGTGAAGGAAATCTCTCCCTTTGGTCTTTCCAAGCCAATTTCTCTTTATAATATTATTCATTCTAATTGACTACAGCCACCAAATCTGGCTTCAAATCCACAATCCTTTTCCTTAACAACTGGTAGTTTGATTTTGACTACCTGAAATTCTTCAGGGTGTAAAGTAATAAGAATATAGGCCATGTTTTACACCTAGGCTCAGTCAACATTAAAATCTGGAGTATTTAAGTGAACATTTCAGGCAAGGAAGAGCTAGCAGTTGCTTAATTTAAAATGCCCCACAAGAAAAATGTTTGCAAAGAAGCTGGTATTTTTTATTATTTATCTGGCCGTCATTCCTAACACATTTGGTCAGCAAACAGTAACCACCTGCTTGGAGCCAGGCTCTATTTAGACGCCGGAATAAAAAACAAATGCACAGGGCACAACCTGTCTTCTAAAGGAATGCAGGCCTAGGAGCAGAGACATTTTTAAAAAGAGAGGGAGAGAGAATTAAAACACAGAAGCTCTAAAACAGACCAGTGAGCGCATAAAGACTTGGGAGAGGGACCTTGACATCTTGGAGTCAAACGTACACCTGCTCACGATTTGCCCTTGTTGCTCACACCCTGGGAAGAACCTTTATGTCAAAATTGAGTCCCTTCACTAACATTCCTGAATCTGTCAACCCCCAGATATTTCATCCTGTGGTGTAAACCCTGAGAGTTTTTTTTTTTAATTGTAATGCAAGTGCCTGACATTAAGCTTTTGATTACCCATGCATCCAGCTATCTCCAATAAACACACTGCCAGCGACTCAATTAGAGGAAGAGCCAGGCCGCTTACCCCTGAAGTTTCCTTCATTTTAGACTTCTCCGGCTGACTCTGATAACTAACCCTTTGACTGCTTGTTTTTCCCTTTCCTCACTTTAATTCGGGCTCTTACGTATTAAATTCACCAATAAAGAGTGAACCTGTGAAACCCTGGCTCTCCCACCCTTGACTCCAGTAAAAGCAGGACCAGTTTCTCTCTTTCCGCCCCCCTCCCCCGCTGCTTTCTCCCTCTCCCCATCGCCACACCCCACATCCACAGCCTCTCTGTGGCATGCCATGTGTCTTCCAGGATCTGTGAGTAAGAAATCTTGTCCTTTCAAAGGGGTTATTGCTAAGGGTGTTTTCCAGTCACAGGAAAAGCCACAAGGGCCAGTCCAAGCACAGCATTGGCTCTGGAAAGGGAGACATCTGTAGGGGCTCCCTGTGAGCCCTGGTGAGTGCCCAGAGGCATTTCGAGCCAACAGTATCACTATCCACAGGCTGAGATGCACACAAAACACCTCCCCATCCAATCACATTGGCTACCTGATTGGCTTACCTATATCCAGTTAAGATGACAATTAGCACAGGCTAGCTGGCCAGGTGGGTGACGAGGGGCAGGTAAGATTAGTGTGAGATATGGAGGTTGGTAGTCCAGAAATGGTATGCCTAATAGGTGGCAAAAATTTCAGGAAGCAAGAAACAACTTGGACAAGTAGTCAAGACATAGGACAATCCCCACGCTCATCAGGGAAATCTGTAGAGATGGAGAGCTTCCATTTTCTTTGTAACACTGAGTATTTGAGGTATCAAAGACCTGCTTCAAAGTAAAACGGTGCAATGAGGGCTTCTTTTCTGTTACTGCAATTTGGGGCATTAAAACACTTTCCTTAGAACCACATGCAAGGTTTTATTCCCTTGGAAGTGGTAGTTTCCTGGCCTGGAGACTTAAATCAAAAACATTCTATAAAAACTAAAAGCAGGGCTTCCCTGGTGGCGCAGTGGTTGAGAGTCCGCCTGCCGATGCAGGGGACGTGGGTTCGTGCCCCGGTCCGGGAAGACCCCACATGCCGCGGAGCGGCTGGGCCCGTGAGCCATGGCCGCTGACCCTGCGCGTCTGGAGCCTGTGCTCCGCAACGGGAGAGGCCACAACAGTGAGAGGCCCGTATATTGCAAAAAAAAAAAACTAAAAGCAAGTTAAACTCAACTTTTTTAAAAAAAGAGTAAATAT
>RJWK010009585.1:0-45215 GCA_004363435.1 Platanista minor
CCCATTTACCACTGCAACAAAAAGAATAAAATATGTATGAATAAACTTACCTAAGGAGACAAAAGACCTTTATGCAGATAACTATGACACTGATGAAAGAAATTAAATATGATACAATGAGATGGAGAGATATACCATGCACTTGGATTGGAAGAATCAACATTGTGAAAATGAGTATACTACCCAAAGCAATCTACAGATTCAATGCAATCCTTATCCAGAGCCAATGGCATTTTTCACAGAACTAGGACAGAAAAATTCACAACTTGTATGGAAACATGAAAGACCCCCATTAGAAAAAGCAATCTTGAGAAAGAAAAACGGAGCGGGAGGAATCAGGCTCCCAGACTTCAAACTATACTACAAAGCTACAGTAATCAAGATAGTATGGTATTGGCACAAAAACAGAATTATAGATCAATGGAACAGGATAGAAAGCCAAGAGATTTACCCATGCACCTATGGTCAGCTTATCTTTGATGAAGGAGGCAAGAATATACAATGGTGAAAAGACAGCCTCTTCAATAAGTGGTGCTGGGAAAACTGGACAGCTACATGTAAAAGAATGAAATTAGAACACTCTCTAACACCATACACAAAAATAAACTCAAAATGGATTAAAGACCTAAATGTAAGTCCAGACACTGTCAAACTCTTAGAGGAAAACATACCACAACACTCTATGACATAAATCACTATAAGATCCTTTTTGACACACCTCCTAGAGAAATGGAAATAAAAACAAAAATAAACAAATGGGACCTAATGAAAATTAAAAGCTTTTGCACAGCAAAGGAAGCCATAAACAAGATGAAAGACAACCCTCAGAATGGGAGAAAATATTTGCAAATGAAGCAACTGACAAAGGATTAATCTCCAAATTATACAAGCAGTTCATGTAGCTCAATATCATACAAACAAACAACATAATCCAAAAATGGGCAGAAGACCTAAAAGGACATTTCTCCAAAAACAATATACAGATTACCAACAAATACATGAAAGGATGCTCAACATCATTAATCATTAGAAAAATGCAGATCAAAACTACAATGAGGTAACCCCTCACACTGGTCAGAATGGCCATCATCAAAAAATCTACAAGCAATAAATGCTGGAGAGGTTGTGGAGAAAAGGGAACCCTCCTGCACTGTTGGTGGGAATGTAAATTGATACAGCCACTATGGAGAACAGTATGGAGGTTTCTTAAAAACTAAAAATAGAACTACCATACGACCCAGCAAACCCACTGCTGGGCATATACCCTGAGAAAACCATAATTCAAAAAGAGTCATGTACCACAATGTTCATTGCATCACTATTTACAATAGCAAGGACATGGAAGCAACCTAAGTGTCCAGTGACAGATGAATGGATAAAGAAAATGTGGCATGGGCTTCCCTGGTGGTGCAGTGGTTGAGAGTCCGCCTGCCGATGCAGGGGACATGGGTTCGTGCCCCGGTCTGGGAAGATCCCATATGCCGCAGAGCGGCTGGGCCTGTGAGCCATGGCCGCTGAGCCTACATGTCCGGAGCCTGTGCTCCACAGCAGGAGAGGCCACAACAGTGAGAGGCCCATGTACCCCCCACCCAAAAAAAAAGTAAAAAAGAAAATGTGGTGCATATATACAATGGAATATTACTTAACCATAAAAGAAATGAAATTTAGTTATTTGTAGTGAGGTAGATAGACCTAGATTCTGTCATACAGAGTGAAGTAAGTCAGAAAAAGAAAAATAAATACCGTATGCTAACACATATATATGGAATTAAACAAAAAATTCGTTTTGAAGAACCTAGGGAGAGGACAGGAATAGAGATGAAGACATAGAGAATGGACTTCAGGGCACAGAGAGGGAGAAGGGTAAGCTGGGATGAAGTGAGAGAGTAGAATTGGCATATATACTCTATCAAATGTACAATAGCTTGTGAGAAGCAGCTGCATACTACAAGGAGATCAGCTTGGTGCTTTGTGACCACCTAGAGGGGTGGGATAAGGAGGATGGGAGGGAAATGCAAGAGGGAGGAGATATGGGGATATATGTATATGTAAAGGTGATTCACTTTGTTATAAAGCAGAAAATAACACACTATTGTAAAACAATTATACTCCAGTAAAGGTGTTAAATATAAATAAAAGAAAATCCAAAATTGTATCTACCAAAAATAATTGATTGAATCAAATGGGAGAAATGTATATATATATTTACCAAATATGTTTATATGTCTTCATAATATATGAAAACTTTCTATTGATTAAGAAAAAAATGTCTAGGCCAATATTTTAATGATAATTAAGCATATCAGAATTGAAGGGCAAGTGTATGACTTTGGATGAGACAGAGCTGGATTCAAATGCCAGCTATAGAACTTACTTAGTAGGTTCTGTTTGGACAGTTACATCCTTCTTTTGAGACATGAGTCTCTGTTTCTAAAATGTTCATAAAATGCTTAATTATGGGATGCTTTAAGGATTAAATTAAATTAGTTACTGTATATAACAACCTAGTATTCTACCTAGCATGGGGTAAACATTCAAAATAGAAATTATAGCATTATGATTCCACTGAAAGCATAACACCAACATCAGTCCAATTTTATCTTAAAACTTTCTCAGCCCCACTTTTATATATCCCCACAAGAAGCTATTTTTTCCAACGAGCCTCAGTGTGTCCACTGGCACCCAGACATCACCAAAATCTTTTGATGTCTACCATTGCATGATGAACCCATGTAATCTATATCCAGAATTTTAGATGAAATTCGTATTGGTAGTGTTAATTTACTTAGCCAGTTTTTGCAACTTTTCCTTTCAAGGTTTTAAAACCTAGTCATCTTTTGTCTGTCACCTCACTTAATCTTTGTTTTCTGTTTAGTGCTTCTCTTTTCTGAGATAGCATTGTTTCATATGAGGAAAGCTGCTAGAAAGTCTTTCCAAAAAAGGGGGAAAGGGTAGATATAAAACCATTGGTCATCACAGTTACCCTTTTTGTATTATATCATTAAAAGTAGTTTCATCTTCATATCCTTATTGTGCTTTATTTCATGAAAGTCTGAATTGCTGTAATATTGGGGAGTTTTTTGCATGTTAAAATCTGATCTGACTAATTTAATTATTTATATTGAATTAACCTTGTAAGACTATTGCTCTATAATTCCTTGCCACAAGGATGACTTTATGGAAGGAAATGATACTAAAACAGTGATTTGGAACCTAATACAAATGGGAGTTTCTGAATTAATTTCTTCCATTCCATAATAATAGAAAATTAACTGAATATACTTACTATCAATATATTCAACTTAATTTATATTACCAAAATTATGTTTGATGTTTTAAGTAGTGAAATATTTTTGAAGTGTTTACTTCTTTCATTTCTATTTTCTATATTTTTATTAAATATTATTTCTAAGATAAAAGCCATTTTCATGAAATTATGAAGCTGTATGTGTTATTTTAGGGAATGGTTAGTTTAAATCATTAAAGAGCTAATTTTTAGTTTTACAACTTATTTACAGTACAGCTTATTATTGGCTAGTTACCTAGAAGACCTATGATCAGTGAAGCACAATCTCTTAGAAGCTTACTTAGAAAATTATATCTACCCTATAGTGAGTTCTAGAAGTCTCATCACTACCATCTACCTAGGAACGTTCTTCTAACAGTCACATCAATAAAGTTAAAGGATTAAGCTATGGATCCCTGAAAATTCCATTAACCAGGCAGAATAATCCCCCAAAGGCTGCTAAGAATTTGCAAAAGGCAGAAACTCATTGAATTTTAAACACGAAGATGAATAAAAATGGGAAAATAATTTTAAAAATTCTTATTTTATCCATTTTTCTAATTGTGCATTACTTAAATGATGGCGTTGATCTATACAGTTCTTGCTATCATCTTTGTTATAATTCCATTAGAAACCTCTGATGTAACTAGGCTGGATTACAAAAATTATGTTCTAACATCTCTTATTAACACTTTCTTCCACCCAACTTCATTTACTTCACCTCAGAGGAATGCCCCATTTTCCTTATTAACTATTCAAACATCTTCACATTTAAATTTAAGGCACCGAGAGTCTGACCTCTACTAACTTTTTCAGGCTCCTCTCCCCATCACATCTCAGTTCCCACAAGCCTTGCTAAATGTACATCATTTCTTTGAATGTGCTCTGCCATCTCTCTCCTTCAGGTCTTTCCACACTTCTGCTATTATATTCTTTCCTTCCTAAATTAACCTGGCTGACTCGTACTTACCATTCAAATGTCAGCTTAGACATAATTTTCTGCACTAGGTGCTAACCCTTGCTTGATGTGATAATTCCAAGACAGATGTTGTTCTTATGAGCTCCTGTAAAATACTGTTCTACTAGTGTGCAATTGCCTGTTTAATTGTGTGTACCCCTTACCAGATGGCAAAATACCTTGTTCATCCTTGAATCCCCAGCCAACAGCACAATGCCTGGCACAGTAGTCAAAAAGTAGTCAGAGAACAGATGAGTAAATTCATGAGGAAATGTTGCTTTTTTTTTTTTTTTGGAAAAGAGTAAAATTCTTGAGTGAAAATGTGATTTTTAATTTTTTTAGTTCTACAAGACAGTGTAAGAGTAGATAAATATTACTCTATTGACTATACATTTTACAAATGACTCAACTGTCCTTGTTTACATTGAGCATCATTCTTAGGCTCAGAAATCATTCACAAGTATTAAAATAAGCTGGAAACATAATTGTAGCCTAACACTCAAATCTGATGAAACTAGAGGATATTTGTAACCTTGACTTATTTGAAGAGTAAAAGTGGATGAATGAGGGTTACAGAGGATAACATGGATAAGAAGCAAATTGTTTCACATGAAAGAAGTTAAGAAAATCTCAGAAACTGGAAGAAACATCTTCTGCAGAAGATGGGGGCAAGGTGGAGGAAGAAGTTGTTTAAATGTCTATTAATGGAGTAGAATGGGGTCAGGTCCCCAAAGACACCCAGTGTGACCTGGATACATCCCCCTTCACCACCAATCCTAGAAAATGTGTCTGAGAACCTGAACTTGAGAGGTTTCAGAGAAAAGCAGATATAAAGGATAGGGCAACAGAGCATAAATGAAGGTTACCATAATAAACTGTATGGCCCCAGCTTCCTTCTCTCGCTAGGGACCCAGATGGCATGTGGGGCTCTTTACTGCTCCCCTTATTCCCCTTCTTTTCCACTCACTCCCTTAATTTTGTCACAACAAAGTAGAAGGTCTCTCTCTGTAGAAACAGAATGGCTTTAGAAGATTGGCTTAGAGGAACAACAATGTGGAGAGAGGAGCCCCACTAAAAACAGCAGATGGTAAATCTATTTAACCATGTGACAAGCTGGTCCACCTATGGGAAAATTTCATTTGCTTTTTAGATATTTAACCTTAAATATGAATTTTAAAAAAAGCCTCTAAAATGAAACAGGGAGGAAAGGAAAGGAAACCATAAGAGGAATTAAGCAGAGAAATTTTTCAAAAAAAATTGATTTATCAGAAAGATATTTCATTGTGGAACAAGAATAAGTCACTATAAAAAGAAACAAAAGAAAACAAGAACTAACAACTGGCAATTAAAGTTATAAAAGCTGAAATGTTAAAAAAAAATTACTGGGGCTTCCCTGGTGGCGCAGTGGTTGAGAGTCCGCCTGCCGATGCAGGGGATGCGGGTTTGTGCCCCAGTTCGGGAAGATCCCACATGACACGGAGTGGCTGGGCCCGTGAGCCATGGCCGCTGGGCCTGCGCATCCGGAGCCTGTGCTCCCCAACGGGAGAGGCCACAACAGTGAGAGGCCCGCGTACCGCAAAAAAAAAAAAAAAATTACTGGATAGAGATTAGAAGTTAAAGTTGACCTCCCAGAGGGTAAAAGAGAGTCTAAAAGAGTTGAGAAGTAAGGAAAAATGTTAACAAATTGAAGGAGCAATTGCAAAATCACTCTAATTAAGAGTTCCAAAGAACACAGTGTGGAGGAAATTGCTAATGAGATAATATTATAACAAAAAGGCATAAAACTCCACATGGAAATAGCCTACCAGGTCCAAGCAGTGAATGAAAAGTAAATGCATCATTTAACACAATTTTGAAATTTCAGACCACCAGAGTTAAGTATTTTGACTTTCACAGGGTAAAAATAAGGTTATGGTCTATCTGGTTCAAGATGGAGGTGTAGAAGTATGTGCTCTCATTCCCTCTTGAGAGAGCACCAGAATCACAACGAATTGCTGAACCATCATTGACAGGAAGACACTGGAACTCATCAAAAAAGATACCCCACATCCAAAGACAAAGGAAAAGCCACAATGAGATGGTAGGAGGGGCACAATCACAATAAAATCAAATCCCAAAACTGCTACGTGGGTGACTCACAAACTAGAGAACACTTATTCCACAGAAGTCCACCCACTGGAGTGAAGGTTCTGAGCCCCACATCAGGCTTCCCAACCTGGGGGTCTGGCAATGGGAGGAGGAATTCCTAGAGAATCAGACTTTGAAGGCTAGCGGGATTTGATTGCAGAACTTTGGCAGGACTGGGGGAAACAGAGACTCCACTCATGGAGGGCACACACAAAATAGTGTGCACATTGGGACCCAGGAGAAGAAGCAGTGACCCCATAGGAGACTGGATCAGACCTACCTGCTAATGTTGGAGGGTCTCCTGCAGAGGCAGGGGTTAGCTGTGTCTCACTGTGAGGACAAGGACACTGGCAGCAGAAGTTCTAGGAAGTACTCCTTGGTGTGAGCCCTCCCAGAGTATGCCATTAGACCCACCAAACAGCCTGCATAGGCTCCAGTGTTGGATTGCCTCAGGCCAAAAAATCAACACAGAGCGGAGCTAACCCAGCCCCACACATCAGCAGAAAAGCAGATTAAAATTTTACTGAGCTCTGCCAACCTGAGCAACAGCCAGCTCTACGCACCACCAGTCCCTCCAATTAGGAAGTTTGCACAAGCCTCTTATATAGCCTAATCCACCAGAGGGCAGACCACAGACTCAGGGAGAACTACAATCCTGCAGCCTGTGGAACTAAAACCACATTCACAGAAATATAGAAAAGATGAAAAGGCAGAGGGCAATGTACCAGATGAAGGAACAAGATAAAACCTCAGAAAAACAACTAAATGCAGGGGAGATAGGCAAACTTCCAGAAAAAAAAGAATTCAGAATAATGATAGTGAAGATGATCCAGGACCTCAGAAAAAGAATTGAGGCAAAGATCGAGAAGATGCAAGAAATGCTTAACAAAGACCTAGAAGAATAAAAGAACAAACAGAGATGAACAGTAAAATAACTGAAATGAAAAATACACTAGAAGGAATCAAGAGCAGAATAACTGAGGCAGAAGAATGGATAAGTGACCTGTAAGACTGAATGGTGGAATTCACTGCTGCATAACAGAATAAAGAAAAAAGAATGAAAAGAAATGAAGACAGCCTAAGAGACCTCTGGGACAATACTGTACACACCAGCATTCACATTATAGGGTTCCCATAAGGAGAAGCGAGAAAGAAAGGACCCGAGAAAATATTTAAAGAGATTATTGATGAAAACTTCCCTAACATCGGAAAGGAAATAGCCACCCAAGTCCAGGAAATGCAGAGAGCCCTATACAGGATAAACCCAAGGATAAACATGCTGAGACACATAGTAATAAAAATGCAAAATTTAAAGACACAGAAAAATTATTGAAAGCAGCAATGGAAAAATGATAAATAACATACAAGGAAACTCCCATAAGGTTAAGAGAAGATTTCTCACCAGAAACCCTACAAGCCAGAAGGGAGTGGCATAACATAATTAAAGTGATGAAAAGGAAGAATGTACAACCAAGATTACTCTACCCAGCTAGGATCTCATTCTGATTTGATGGAGAAATCAAAAGCTTTACAGACAAGCAAAAGCTAAGAGAATTCAGCACCACCAGACCAGCTCTACAACAAATGCTAAAGGAACTTCTTTAAATGGGAAACACAAGAGAAGAAAACGACCTACAAAAACAAACCCAGAACAATAAGAAAATGGTCATAGGAACATACATATCAATAATTACCTTAAACATGAATGGATTAAATGCTCCAACCAAAAGACACAGGCTTGTCAAATGGATACAAAAACAAGACCCATATATACGCTTTCTACAGGAGACCCACTTCAGACCTAGGGAAACATATAGACTGAAAGAGAGGGGATGGAAAAAGATACTCCAAGCAAATTGAAATCAAGAGAAAGTTGGAGTAGCAATACCCATATCAGAAAAACCAGACTTTAAAATAAAGAATGTTTCAAGAGACAAGGAAGGACACTACAAACTAATCAAGGGATCAATACAAGAAGAAGATATAACAATTATAAACATATATGCACCCAACATAGGAACACCTCAGTACATAAGGCAACTGCTAACAGCCATAAAAGAGGAAATTGACAGTAATACAATAATAGTTGGGGACATTAACACCTCACTTATACCAATGGACAATTCATCCAAACAGAAAATTAATAAGGAAACACAAGCTTTAAAAGACACAATTGATCACATAGATTTACTGATATTTATAGGACATTCCATCCAAAAACAGCAGATTACACTTTCTTCTGAAGTGCGCATGCAACATTCTCCAGGATAGATCACATCTTGGGTCACACAAATCAAGCCTCAGTAAATTTAAGAAAATAGAAATCATATCAAGCATCTTTTCTGACCACAACACTATGAGATTGGAAATCAATTACAGGGAAAAAAAGGTAAAAAACACAAACACATGGAGGCTAAACAATAAGTTACTAAATAACCAAAAGATCACTGAAGAAATCAAAGGGGAAATCAAAAAGTACCTAAAGACACATGAAAATTAAAACACGATGATCCAAAACCTATGGGATGCAGCAAAAGCAATTCTAAGAGGGATGTTTATAGCAATAAAAGCCTACCTCAAGAAACAAGAAAAATCTCAAATAAACAATCTAACCTTACACCTAAAGGAACTAGAGAAAGAAGAACAAACAAAACCCAAAGATAGCAGAAGGAAAGAAATCATAAAGATCAGAGCAGAAATAAATGAAATAGAAACAAAGAAAACAATAGCAAAGATCAATAAAACAAAAAGCTGGTTCTTTGAGAAGATAAACAAAATTGATAAACCATTAGCCAGACTCACCAAGAAAAAGAGGGAGAAGACTCAAATCAATAAAATTAGAAATAAAAAAGGAGAAGTTACAACACACACTGCAGAAATACAAAGCATCCTAAGAGACTACTACAAGCAACTCTATGCCAATAAAATGGACCACCTGGAAGAAATGGACAAAATTTTAGAAACGTATAACCTTCCAAGACTGAACCAGGAAGAAATAGAAAATATGAACAGACCAATCACAAGTAATGAAATTGAACCTGTGATTAAAAATCTTCCAACAAACAAAAGTCCAGGACGAGATGGCTTCATGGTGAATTCTATCAAACATTTAGAGAAGAGCTAACACCCATCCTTCTCCAACTCTTCTAAAAAATTGCAGAGGAAGGAACACTCCCAAATTCGTTCTATGAGGCCACCATCACCCTGATACCAAAACCAGACAAAGATACTACAAAAAAAGAAAATTACAGGCCAGTATCACTCATGAATATAAATGCAAGAATCCTCAACAAAATATTAGCAAACAGAATCCAAAAACACATTAAAGGATCATAAACCATGATCAAGTGGGGTTTAACCCAGGGATGCAAGGATTGTTCAATATAAGCAAATTAATCAATGTGATACACCATATTAACAAATTGAAGAAGAAAAACTATATGATAATCTCAATAGATGCAGAAAAAGCTTTTGACAAAATTCAACACCCATTTATGATAAAAACTCTCCAGAAAGTGAGCATAGAGGGAGCCTACCTCAACATAATAAAGGCCATATATGAAAAAAACCACAGCAAACATCATTCTCAATGGTGAAAAAATTAAGCATTTCCACTAAGATCAGGAACAAGACAAGTATGTGCACTCTCACCACTATTATTCAACATAGTTTTGGAAGTCCTAGCTATGGCCATCAGAGAAGAAAAGGAAATAAAACGAATACAAATTGGAACAGAATAAGTAAAACTGTCACTGTTTGCAGATGACATGATACTATACATAGAGAATCCTAAAGATGCCACCAGAAAGCTACTAGAGCTAATCAATGAATTTGGTAGTGCTGCAGGATACAAAGTTAATGCACAGAAATCTCCTGCATTCCTATACACTAATGGTGAAAAATCTGAAAGAGAGATTAAGGAAACATTCCCATTTACTATTGCAACAAAAAGAATAAAATACCTAGGAATAAACCTACCTAGGGAGACAAAAGACCTGTATGCAGAAAACAATAAGACAATGATGAAAGAAGTTAAAGATGATACAAACAGATGGAGAGATATACCATGTTCTTGGATTGGAAGAATCAATATTGTGAAAATGACTATACTATCCAAAGCAATCTACAGATTCAATGTAATCCCTATCAAATTACCAATGGCATTTTTTACAGAACTAGAACAAAAAGTCTTAAAATTTGTATGGAGACAAAAAAGACTCTGACCAGCCAAAGCAGCGTTGAAGGGAAAAAACAGAGCTGGAGGAATCAGACTCCCCGACTTCAGACTATATCACAAAGCTACAGTAATGAAGAAAATATGGTACTGGCACAAAACCAGAAATATAGATCAATGGAACAGCATAAAAAGTCCAGACATAAACTCATGCACCTGTGGTCAACTAATCTATGACAAAGGAGGCAAGCATATATAATGGAGAAAAGACCGCCTCTTCAATAAGTTGTGCTAGGAAAACTGGACAGCTACAGGTAAAAGAATAAAATTAGAACACTTCCTAACACCATACACAAAAATAAACTCAAAATGGATTACAGACCTAAATGTAAGACTTGATACTATAAAACTCTTAGAGGAAAACAAAGGAAGAACACTCTGACATAAACCACAGCAAGATCTTTTTTGACCCACTCCTATAGTAATGGAAATAAAAAGAAAAATAAACAAATGGGACCTAATGAAACTTAAAAGCTTTTGCACAGCAATGGAAACCCTAAACAAGGTGAAAAGAGAACCATCAGAATGGGAGAAAATATTTCAAACGAATCAATGGACAAAGGATTAATCTCCAAAATACATAAACACCGCATGCAGCTCAATATTAAAAGAACAAACAACCCAATCCCTAAATGGATGGAAGACCTAAATAGACATTTCTCAAAGAAGACATACAGATGGCCAAGAAGCACATGAAAAGCTGCTCAACATCACTACTTATTAGAGAAATGCAAATCAAAACTACTATGAGGTATCACCTCACACCAGTTAGAATGGCCATCATCAGAAAATCTACAAACAACAAATGCTAGAGAGGGTGTGGAGAAAAGGGAAGCCTCTTGCACTGTTGGTGGGAATGTAAATTGATACAGCCACTATGGAGAACAGTATGGAGGTTCCATTAAAAAACTAAAAATAGAATGCCATATGACCCAGCTATCCCACTACTGGGCATACACCCAGAGAAAACCATAATTCAAAAAGACATATGCACCCCAATGTTCATTGCAGCACTATTTACAATAGCAGGTCATGGAAGCAACCTAAATGCCCATTGATGAATGGGTAAAGAAGGTGTGGTACATATATACGATGGAATATTTCTCAGCCATAAAAAGGAATGAAATTGGGTCATTTGTAGAGACATGGATGAATCTAGAAACTGTCATACAGAGTGAAGTAAGTCAGAAATAGAAAACAAATGTTGTAAATTAACACATATATGTGAAACCAAGAAAAATGGTACAGATGAACCGGTTTGCAGGGCAGAAACTGAGACGGAGAAGTAGAGAACAAATGTATGGACATCAAAGGGTGAAAGCGGCAGGTGGGGAGAGGTTGTGGTGTGATGAATTGGGAGATTGGAATTGACATATATACATTAATATGTATAAAATCAGTAACTAATAAGAACCTGTTATATAAAAAAATAAATATAATAAAATTCAAACAAAAATGTCATGGTAAAATAGTTAAGAATTGCATTAAATTACTCAAAAACATGGAGAAGTTTTAAGGGAGCATGGATTTCAAAAGCCTGAGGTAAATTATTTTTATCTTATAATCTTCATATTATAAAAACCATAAGCCAAGAAAAAGAGGAAAATAAAGATAATTTCAGAAATTGTCAAAAATATTTTCCCCACTCACCCTCTTTTAGGAAGCTATTAGAAGATATGCTTGACCAAAACATGGAGGTAAACCAATAAATGGGAAGCCCAGGGCATCCCCAAAATAATGCACAAGAATGCAAAACTGTAATAATGTCAACAAATAATATAAAAATATTATAAATGGGTAATATCAGTGCATTGAAAATATTAACAAATATGATAATAAAAACCAGCCTCTCTTCAAATAGTTTTTATAAAAAGTTGAAAGCAGTAAATTCAAAGGACAGAATACATTTTTTAAAAAGTCAAACAAGAGAATGGAGAGCCACGATAATATTATGTTCTATTACAAGCTTTTCAACATGAGTTTCTGTTTAAAAGTGCACAAGTATTAATATAAAAATGAAAAAAAATCAATTACAAAGAAAATCATCCTTGGCATTTTCCATTCTCTATTCAAAGAAGTCAGATGTGATTGAAGGATAGAACTCTTTCTAAAGAATACCTAAAAATCCATGAAAGCAGTTGAAGTCCAAATACACCATACCTTGAAAACACAGCATATTAACAAATAACAAAGGTTAAATTTGCCAGAATGGTGTTTTCTGTGTTGTATATAGTTGTTGATTGATAAAGCTTATAAACCTTCTTTTATTGAACTTATTCATAAAATGTTCTTTCAAGCAAATACTGTACTTTTGATACAAGTATTCTCTTTAATTCTGAAAAGATTTAAGTCTGATTCAAAATTAAAACCACATTTTGCTTGGAATTTAAACACAGCAAAAAGAAACCTTGAAATTTCATGTTAATTGTGCATAAAAATATAATGTTTCATGCTAATTACAATGACTTAAGACAGACTTATAAAACTCATTTCTTTACAGTTCACCTGGGTTAAAATTCTTAGATATATATGTTGATCTAGAGCAAAGTACAACAGAGAGAATTTAAAAATGTAAACAACACTGTAAATCAGGGACACCAATTACGTGTCTTGAATCAAGATAAATTTTGAGCAGCACCCTCTTCAACTCCTGGAGGGACATTTAACAATATTCGCAACAGGAAGGCAAACAATGCTTTCTGTCACAGAAAAGAGCTTTTCTATAATAGAACTATGCCACAGCCATTTTAGGATTCTTTGTTTGAAACTGGAATGTAAAACGTCCAATATCTTGAGGCAAGTTCACTTAAACCAAAAGAATTTTAGACTTTGCTCAATGCATTAACTGTATTATTAAAGAATAGGTAGAGGGCTTCCCTGGTGGCGCAGTGGTTGAGAGTCCACCTGCCGATGCAGGGGACACGGGTTCGTGCCCCGGTCCAGGAAGATCCCACGTGCCGCGGAGCGGCTGGGCCCGTGAGCCATGGCCGCTGAGCCTGCGCGTCTGGAGCCTGTGATCCGCAACGGGAGAGGCCGCAACAGTGAGAGGCCCGCGTACAGCAAAGAAAAAAAAAGAATAGGTAGAACTTACTCTCTCCTGCTTCACCTTTGCAATTCAGGACTGTCTGCTCACAGGGTAAAATATTTTGATTATGGGAAGTGACTTCTCACATCTCAACATTACTGAATAAAATAAAGCTGCTTTCCCCACATATGCAACAGAGAAGAAGGATGATTCTGGATGGCAAATTGCTTTAATAAATGATGCGGAAAAATAGATTTCATAGAAGTCACCCTACCTAAGACAGTTATTTTTGCTATTTTTTCTCCACCATAATTCTCCCACAAACTCAGCTGGAGAAATTTCCATTTAATTAGCAATTATTACTAATCAGAAAACTTTGTATTTAGGCATTGTTTAACGTGGACTTTAGAGAATCTTAACATGTTATTGAGTTTTTGTTGTTATATCAGAAAAAACAGACAAATTAATTATATAATGAAATATACCACAAACTATATACTTCACCCTCCCAGCTTTATTACTTAGAAAGAATGGCCATGGAGACATCAGTATGCCATGCTAAATAGTTTCTGTTTTATCCTTGCTAGGAGCTAATGGAATGGAAAGGACTAAGGTTGGAGTTTATATTATGTCTCTCAAATGTCTATTTTCACTTTCTTTCCTTAATTAGTAAAGGACTGCATTTCTTTGCCTCCCTTCACACAGAGATACCTATGAAATTAGGTTCTGGACAATGGGACATGAGCAAGTGTGACATATGCGAGCCACAAGACATGGCCTTAAAATATGCGGAAATAATCTAGAAAAGAGTGGGTATATGTATAAGTATAACTGAATCACTTTGCTGTACAGCTAAAAGTAACACAACATTGTAAATCAACTGTACTTCAATAATTTTTTTAAATGTAGAACTGGAAAATAAAACAAACAAACAAAAAAACAGTCGCTTACCTCCACCCCTTTTCTCCCTTCGTGAGGAGTGGCATGATATTCTGGTCACATGAAACAGATATAATCATGTGTGTGAAAGCTACACCTGAGAGGAAATCAGACCAAAATGGTAGAGAGAATCTGCATCCTTGGAAGGATTGGGGAGGAGCAGCCTAACTCTTTTTAGACCATTTACCAATCCCAAAACTATTATGTTGAGAAAGATATTAAGATCTATTTTATTTAATCCACTGTATTTAGGGGTCTATTAGTTGTAGAAATTCAGTTTACAGCCTATGCAATTAGAAAAAAATGGTACTTGGCAATAAGGTATGTTTGTAACAAAAATTCTAAAGCATATGACATTGGCTTAATAATCACAAGCTGAACAGTGAGGTTATTGACAGAACAGGCTAGAAAGCTTTTCATCCTCTTCAACTGTGGAAAACATTGTTCAAGTAGCCGCCTTTGACAATTTGGAAGGCAGATCACATTTCTACATAATCTGGAACTCTATAAATGGTTATAAAACTTTAGAATATCCTGGGCTTCCTTCCCTGGTGGTGCAGTGGTTGAGAGTCTGCCTTCTGATGCAGGGGACGCGGGTTTGTGCCCCGGTCTGGGAAGATCCCACATGCTGCAGAGCGGCTGGGCCCATGAGCCATGGCCTCTGAGCCTGCGCGTCCGGAGCCTGTGCTCCGCAACGGGAGAGGCCACAACAGAGAGAGGCGCGCTACAGCAAAAAAAAAAAAAAAAGTTAGAATATCCCTGTTTTTTAGTTTTTATCTTGTAGCTACTAGCAAAATATCATCAGAAATATGAACTTTAACTATAATTACACTGAAGCAGAAATGTCAAGGGGTATAGTTCTTCTATGGAAATTTCGTTCAGACCACGTCCTGCACTATAAAGTGGCTGGGAACTCAGTTATTTGAGGTTTTGCCATGGTGTCAATGACCAACTACCTCTTAACCCCAAACAGCAGGATTTATAATTGTGACTCCAAGTTTGTCTCATAGCTTCTATTTAAATGTCCTTCACTACCCAGTGAGAATTAGCTCAGTAGCATATATTAGATTCAGATTGTTCCAGTTTCATGAAACATCTTATGTCAAATGCCTTTAAGGTAATCGCACACAGCCTGAAAGAGAAGAGGATATTCTGAACACAGATATGTAAGGCTTAGGAAATATGCATAGATGAACTATTTGGTTATAGGTGCTTGTAAATGGAACTAATTGACATCATATATTTAGAAGCCAACACAGCTGAAATATTTTGCCATATAAACCACTATCCTGGCCTGCAAAAGTCTATGTCTCTTCAACTTCAAAAAAATATTGAGGACACCAGATCTCTACCAGCATGAAGCTGAGTAGGCCTTAGTAGGGCATACTCTCCAATGCCAACTACAGAGGTGGCCATGGAAAATAATAATGTACAAGCAACAGCAACTGAGGTAGCAGATGGTCTTCCTAGCTTCCAAAGAATGAGTTTTTATAATTTTTTCCAAGCAGAATTTGATAACTATCTTGGAATGATGAATGCTACATGTTCCACATTCTTCCAGTTTTTTCAATGAAGAATTATTATAATAACTCTGCTCAGACTCCACCATTGTAAATTGAGCATGAGGGGAGTAAAGAAATCCATGTGTTAAACTAGGAGCCACATTTGGACTTGATGGATGGACTATTCCTTATCCATAGATCTTGGACAGACCTTGAGCTGTGTGGAGAAACTTGATAGGATGTTGAGATGTCTTCACAGTGTGTATTTGTGTGTGTGTGTGTGTGTGTGTGTGTGTGTGTGTGTGTGTGTGTATGTATGTACTGGGAATATGTTTCATGCATGAGAAGGAAGTTGCTTTTGTGTTCATAGGGGTTGACTGTGGAAAATTTTTCTTCTTGAAATAGAATGCTTGTCATCTAGAGGTTGCATTCAAACATGAATAAGTTCTGGTCAATGCCAGATAAAGAAAACTTATGTGTGCTAATTATAGTTCATGTCTTAAAACGAAGCTGCTTACTCTCTTTTCTGTTTTTCTCCTTCCCTGATATAAGAAACACAGAAATGGTGGTGTGAAGAGGCATCCTAATGAATGGTGAAGACCACAGCAGACGTGGTGGTGTGAAGGGACATTTTAATGAATGATGAACACCACAATAGAAGCATCCTAAATGGCCAGTTACCCTGTGAGTAGAAAAGCCTACCCATCGTATTATTTGAGAGATAAATGAGTTTTTAATCTTATCTGAATCACTGCATTTTCAGAAGTCCTTTTAACCATAACATCCTTTACTAATCCAGGAGAGAATAAATATGAGATTTAAAATTTAAGATGCTACCTCTAACTATAGACTGGGTGACAGACTGGAAGGAGATAGAGATTCCAATTAAATGCCTCGAAATAGCCCTTGTGAGAAATGAGAGCTTAAAGAGTTAACACAATGACAATAGTGATGAAGATGAAGAGACACTTTGGTAGATACTGGAGAAGTAAAAGTGACCAGACATGTTTAACTAATTAAAGATGGAAGTTGAGAAATGGAGTAAGTTTTAGATGACTCTAAAATGTTTCAGTAAATGCCTACCATATGCCTGGCACTTGGTTATTTGCTGTATATAAAAAATTTCTTTCCTGAAGAAATTCATTATTTTGTTTACCAGATAAGAACAAAAACACACACATATATATGAAAAAAATTAAGGCAGTATTTGTTTAACCGAAGAATGAAAGTCTATAAAGGCTGTGAAATTTCAGCAGAGAAACTCTTATAAGAGGAGACTTCATAAAGAATGTCCAACTTAAGTTAGTCCTAAAATGATGAATCAAATTAAGATAGAAAAGAAAGCAGATGGAAAAGAAAATCTAGCCATCTTACTAATGGATAATATTAGTTACTCAGAAAGCCCCAGTTTGAAAATTTGTATTTAATTTGTTACAGAGTTTTTCCATTTGTCAATCCATGAGCTATTTCTTTTGAATAGTTTGGTAAAGTTGAGGAAAATGCTGTTATTCTGATACACACACACACACACACACACACACACACACACACACACACATTCCATCTCTAAGTTTTCTGATTCACATATTTTATTAATTTTATATGTTAAAAAAGTAAATTGCTTAATAAAATGACAGGTTTATGTTTATTTTAAGATTTAGCATTATATTTTCCATGGTGTGAATCATCACCAAAGATTCTAAAGATCAAACTGTTGTTATGTTTCCTTTATTCTGATTTAATCATGAAATAATCCTTGTAGTGTATTTTAGGCAATAATAATATATACCATTTATTGAATGCGGATCCTGTTCTAATAACTTCATGTGTATTCAGTCATTTAAGGAAGAAAAATGGAAGGAAGGAAGAAAAGAAGGAAGATTAGTAAAGGTGTATTTCACAAGATTATCTCATAGGACTAAGTTTCTTGGATGACTGTGTATTCTTCAGTGTTTGTGGACAAATGCACAATTGACATTGCTGAAATGTATAATCTGAAAATGCTGCTAAAAGAGAAACATATTGTGTTCACTAATATTTTATTTAACTAAAAATTTTATTGATATATAATTAGCATACAATATTATATTAGTTTCAGGTATACAAAATAGTGATTTGATATTTGTATACGTTATGAAATGATTACCAATAAGACCAGTTATCACCCTTACCATGAAAAGCTGTTAAAGTATCATTGACTATATTCCTTATGGGTACATTACATAACCATGACTTATGTATTTTACAGCTGGAAGTTTGTACCTCTGAAACGCCTTCGCCTATTTTGTCTGCTCCTCCCTCCTGCCTGGCAACCACCAATTTGTTCTCTGTACCTATGAGTCTGTTTCTGTTTTGTTTTGCTTGTTTGTTTTTTTTGTTTTTTTAGATACCACATATAAGTTAAATCATATGGTATTTGTCTTTATCTGATTTATTTTACTAAGAATAATATTCTCTATGTGAGCTGCAACTAAGGAGCCTGCTGACCGAAACTAAGGAGCACATGTGCCACAACTAAGGAGCCAGCAAGCCACAACTAAGGAACCTGTGAGTAACAACAAAAGAGCTCACCAGATGCAACTAGGAGCACCCGTGCTTCAACTAAGGAGCAGCAAGCCACAACTAAGGAGGCCGTGAGCCTCCCACAACAAAGACCTGGCATGACCAAATAAATAAATAAATAAATAAATAAATAAAATAAATGTGAAAAAAAATAAAGAAGTATATTCTCTAAGTACATCCATGTTGTCCACATAGGCAAGATTTCATCCTTTTTTATGGTTGAGTACTATTTCACTATATATATAGTGCAATATATATATATATATATATATATATATATATATATATATATATATATATATACATATATATATGACATCTTCTTTGTATATCTACAGGAGGACACTCAAGTCACTTCCATATCTTGTCTATTGAAAATAGTGAACATTGGGGTTCATATATTTTTTGAATTAATGTTTTTATTTTTATTTTTTTATTTTTCAGATAAATACCCAGAAGTTGAATTGCTGAATTGTAAAATGATACTATTTTTAGTTTCTTGAGGAAATTCCATAGTGGCTGCACCAATTTACACTTCCACCAACAAGGGACAACAGATCCCTTTTTTCCACAGACTTGCCAACACTTTGTTTCTTGTCTTTTTGACAATAACCCTCTGACAAGTGTGAGGAGATATCTCAGTGTGGTTTTGACTTGTATTTCCCTCGTGATTAGTGAAGTTGAGTACCTTTTTAAGTTTGCCATCTGTATGTCTTCTTTGGAAAAATGTCTTTTCAGGTCCTCTGCCCATTTTTTAATTGGGTTATTTGTTTGTTTTTGATGTTGAGTTGTAAGAGTTCTTTATACATTTTTGATATGAACCTCTTATCAGATATATCATTGACAAATATCTTCCCTCATTCAGTAGGTTGCTTTTTCATTTTGCTTGTGGTTTCCCTCACTGTACAAAGACTTTTTAGTTTGATGTAGTCCCATTTGTTTATTTTTGCTTTTCTTACCCTTGCCTGAGGAGACAGATCCTAAAATTTGTGTGGATTACAGACCCTGAATAGCCAAGGTAATTTTGAGAAAGAAGAACAAAGCTAGAGGAATCATGCTCCCAGGCTTGAAAGTATTCTACAAAGCTATAGTAATCAAAACCATATGATACTGGCACAAAAACAGACACATAGATCAATGGAACAGAAATAGCCCAGAAATAAAACATGCTCACATAGTCAATTAATCTGTGACAAAGGTGGCAAGCATATACAGTGGGGGAAAAATACAGTTTCTTCAATAAATAGTGTTGGGAAAACTGGACAACTACATGCAAAAGAATAAAACTGGATCACTTTCTTACACTGTATACAAAAATAAACTCAAAATGGATTAAAGACTTAAATGTAAGACCTGAAAACATACAACTCCTGGAAGAAAACATAGACTATAAACTCTTTGACACCAGTCCTAGCAATATATATTTTATTTTTTTGGATGTCTTTGTAATATATATATATATATATATATATATATATATATATATATATATATATATATATATATATATTTTTTTTTTTTTTTTTTTTTTGCGGTACGTGGGCCTCTCACTGTTGTGACCTCTCCCGTTGTGGAGCACAGGCTCTGGACACACAGGCTTAGCAGCCATGGCTCACAGGCCCAGCCACTCTGCGGCACATGGGATCTTCCCAGACCGGGGCATGAACCTGTGTCCCTTGCATTGGCAGGTGGACTCTGAACCACTGTGCCACTAGGGAAGCCCTGTAATATTTTTAAATCATCTTTTCCATTGCTGCACTCTCTGCCTTTCACCCACAATGTGCAGATGACCCAAAGTCTCTTAATTATTCTACTCTTAAACTCTACAACTCCATCTGTATTCTATCTTCATTTACTCTCTACTTCTCCTCTCTCTCTCTCCTTTTCCTTCTATTATTCTCTCTCTTGCCAGTTACGTTCTGCCCATAAAACATAAACTCGTTCTACATGTCCACTTCTCTGACTCAACTATTTCCCCTTAGCATCACCTACCCTTAATTTATATCCCAGTGCCAGAATAAGGATTGGAAGGCAAATCAGGCAATGTCAGCATATTCTTCAGAGGATTTGAGGAAAGGCAAAAAAAGACCAGTGAACATTTATAAGTTAAATTTTGTATTATTCTTCTCACAATTATAAGAGTACTATGCAGAAATTTCCAGAAATAAAACTCTTTTTATACCTTGAGGATTCAGTGTCCAAGACATTCATAACATTAAAATAGTCTGACTATAGAAAGTTGTTAATAAATCCCTGAAGGTATATTCAGTATTCTGGGAAACCGAGCACATACAATAGCAAGCAGTGTAATTCCATCTGGTTCCAGTAATTGCACCAATTTGTTTGAAAGGTAGAAATGTGCCCGTTACTCTAAGAAAAACTAAATTGAACATCCATATCCAGTGCCTGTAGCCAATTGACTTTGTTCTGGGGAAGCTCTTTGCAAATTTGATATTGCCCAAAATTATCAGCACTGTCCACTTTGCTTTTGTAAATGCTCAGTGATTTTTAAAGTTTCTTTTCAATTGAATGTCTCTTCGTTTATTAATTTAAAAGACATTTATTGCACCCCAAGAGTGTTCTAGACACTGTACCTCTTTCTACATATACAATATGAATAAAACAATGACTCATCTCAATGTATTTATGGTCTTTGCATATGTAAATGAAGAAGGATCACAACCTGCAACAGGAGGCTTGGTAGAAATATATGGGGTAGGAAGGTGGAAGAAAGAAGAAACACTGAGTTCAATCCAAGAGGTGGAGAAAGACTACCCAATTCTAAATAATGGACATTTAATAGATATTTGACAGGTGGAAAACACCTGAAGGCATTCTAAGCAGCGACACTATCATCCAAGGGCATGCATGTAAATCAGCATAGTATATGGGGAACTACAAATATTTAACTAGAAAATATTTTGTCAACTGCAAGAGGAAGATAGAGATTCTGTAGGAAAGCTTTATTTTGGTTTAATTTTGGTTAAAGCATTTTATTACTACTGATACTTTAAATTCATCTTACTTTCTTAGTGCCATGTATTAATATATTCTTATTGTGACATCAAAAAGAAGTTGTACTCATGTACATTTCTTAGGGATTTCTATATTTTTGTCATTTTCTTCTCTAAACAAATATACATTCCTTGTCTATTATAAAACAGTCACTATATGTAATTTTCCATCTGGTATTGGACGAATAATATTCAGAAATATCAAGTCAGACATTATTTATAACTTCTGAGCTGCAACAATATACGGCAAATTATTGTCTTTACTACAGAAATAAACCTAAAATTCAAGTTTTCAGAGGATTACTCATTTTAAGTTTTTTTTCCTTACAATACAGTAAAATCATTACTAATGTATTTATTTCTCATTGAGCTAACCAAAACTAAGAATACCATTTGGATCCTCAAATGTCAATATAGTAACTAGAAACCAATATTTCATTAAAATGTAGTTTCACCTTACATATGGACTTGTACATATTTGCAAAGTATTCCATGACAATTACACAGTCTTAACAAAACTATTTCAAAATTATAGTAGATTATGTACATACACCTTCAAGTTTAGA
The DNA here is from genome assembly GCA_004363435.1 of Platanista minor. NCBI lineage: Eukaryota > Metazoa > Chordata > Mammalia > Artiodactyla > Platanistidae > Platanista > Platanista minor. The sequence continues at coordinate 22,214 of RJWK010009585.1, forward strand.
TAGATAAGTAGATAAATAGATGCACATATAAATATAGATATCCAGCTGGTAGAAACTACTAATTATCTGTCAATATCACATTTCTTTTTAATACTTTAGTAATAAAGTCTCCTGAGATTTACATGGATACATGTCACCCAGCCAGAGATTATATTTTGTAGTCTTCCAGCTGTATACAATCACATGTCCAAGTTCAGGTCAGTGCAAGATGAGCAGTCAGTTCCTTTAAAAAGGCCACTGACTCTCCACTTTCACATTCTTCCTTTTCTTACAGGCTGAGATGTGGGAATGGAAGATGTCAGCCAGCACAAAAGGATAAGGTGGAAAAACACATAGAAGGGATGGAGATCTGAATGATATCTTGGAGAAGCTGAGTTGCTCCTCTCTCTAGAACAGCTCAGCATTTTTTTTTACAACTTGAAAAAAATATAATTTATAGAAATGAAATTCATCTTTTTACTTGTACAGTTTGATAAGTTTTGATAAATGCACAGTTGTGCAGCTACCTTCAGAATGAACATTTAGAACACTCCAGATTTCTGAAACACTGCAGAAAGTTCCATTAGGTTCTTTTGCAGTCAATTCTTATCCTCATCCTCAACTCCTGGCAAAAATTGATCTGCTTTATCACCATAGTTTGCCTTTTACAGAATTTTATATGAATATAATTATATATTATGTAACACGATACTTTTGAGATTTATCCACATTGTTTCGTGATAGTTTGTCCCCTTTTTCTTGCTGAGTAGATTGCATTTTATGAGTATATTACTTTTTAAAAAAAATCTATTCCCCAGTTGATGGACATATGGATTTTGTCCATTTAGTGGCTATTATGGCCAAATGTTCCATTTCTTTCCAATAGATAACTAGGATAAATGCCTCAGTCAAACTGTAAGTATATGTTTACTTGTTAACAAACCATCAACTAGTTTTCCAAAGTGGTTGCATTATTAAGCCACATAGGAAGGCTTCAGTTTCTGCACATCTTTTCCAGTACTTAGTGTGTCAATATTTTCAGCTTTCGAGACGGGCTCAAGATGGTGGAGTAGAAGGACATGCACTTACTCCCTCTTGCGAGAGCACTGGCATCACAACTAACTGCTGAACAGTCAACGACAGGAAGAGACTGGAACACACCAAAAAGATACCCCATAACCAAAGACAAAGGAGAAGCCACTGTGGGTTAGTAGGGGGGCACAATCATGATAAAATCAAATCCCATAACCGCTGGATGGGTGACTCACAAGCTGGAGAACAAGTATACCACAGAAGTCCACCCACTGGAGTGAAGGTTCTGAGTTCCACGCCAGGCCTCCCAACCTGGGGGTCCAGCAATGGGAGGAGGAACTCCCAGGGAATCAAACTTTGAAGGCTAGCAGGATTTGATTGCAGGACTTTGACAGGACTAGCAGAAACAGAGACTCCACTCTTGGAGAAACACACAAAGTAGTGTGCACATCAGGACCAAGGGGGAAGGAGAAGTGACCCCATATAAGACCTACCTACCTGCTAGTGTTGGAGGGTCTCCAGCCGAGGCAGGGGTAGCTATGGCTCACTGCAGGGACAAGGACACTGGCAGCAGAAGGTCTGGGAAGTACTCCTGAGCATGAGCCCTCCTAGAGTCTGCCATTAGCCCCACCAAAAAGCCTGTAGCCTCCAGTGCTGGGTTGCCTCAGTCCAAACAACCAACAGTGAGGGAACTCAGCCTCAGCCATCAGCAGACAAGTGGATTAGAGTTTTACTGAGCTCTGCCCACCAGAGCAACACCCAGCTCTACCTACAACAAGTCCCTCACATCAGGAAGCTTGTGCAAGTCTCTTAGATAGCAGATAGCAAAAGCAAGGAGAACTACAATCCTTCAGCCTGTGGAATGAAAACCACATTCACAGAAAGACAGACAAAATGAAAAGGCAGAGGACTATGTACCAGATGAAGGAACAAGATAAAACGCCAGAAAAGAATTAAATGAAGTGGAGATAGGCAACCTTCCAGAAAAACAATTCAGAATAACAATAGAGAAGATGATCCAAGATCTTGGAAAAAGAACGGAGGCAAAGATCAAGAAGATGCAAGAAATGTTTAACAAAGAACTGGAAGAATTAAAGAACAAGCACCTAGAAGAATTAACGAACAAAACAAAACAAAACAAAAAAACAGAGAGGAACAATACAATAACTGAAATGAAAAATACACTAGAAGTTATCAATAGCAGAATAACTGAGGCAGAAGAATGGATAAGTGACCTAGAAGACAGAATGGTGGAATTCACTGCTGCATAACGGAATAAAGAAAAAAGAATGAAAAGAAACGAAGACAGCCTCAGAGACCTCTGGGACAATATTGTACACACCAACATTCGGATTATAGGGTTCCCAGAAGGAGAAGAGAGAAAGAAAGGACCTGAGAAAATATTTAAAGAGATTATTGATGAAAACTTCCCTAACATCGGAAAGGAAAGAGCCACCTAAGTCCAGGAAGCACAGAGGGTCCCATATAGGATAAACCCAAGGAGAAACATGCTGAGACACATAGTAATAAAATTGGAAAAAAATAAAGACAAAGAAAAATTATTGAATTCAGCAATGGAAAAGTGATAAATAGCATGCAAGGGATTGTCCATAAGGTTAAGAGCTGATTTCTCAGCGGAAACACTACAAGCCAGAAGGGAGTGGCATAACATACTTAAAGTGATGAAAGGGAAGAACGTACAACCAAGATTACTCTACCCAGCTAGGATCTCATTCTGATTTGATGGAGAAATCAAAAGCTTTACAGACAAGCAAAAACTAAGAGAATTCAGCACCACCAGACCAACTCTACAATAAATGTTAAAGGAACTTCTTTAAATGGGAAACACAAGAGAAGAAAAGGACCTACAAAAACAAACACACAAAAAATAAGAAAATGGTAATAGGAACACACATATCGATAATTACCTTAAACGTGAATGGATTAAATGCTCCAACCAAAGACACAGGCTTGTTGAATGGATACAAGAAAAGAACCATATATATGCTGTCTAAAAGAGACCAACTTCAGACCTAGGGACATATACAGACTGAAAGTGAAGGGATGGAAAAAGATATCCCATGCAAATGGAAATCAAAAGAAAGCTGGAGTAACAATACTCATATCAGATAAAATAAAGAATGTTACAAGAGACAAGGAAGGACACTACATAATGATCAAGGGATCAATCCAAGATGAAGATATAGCAATTATAAATATATACACACCCAACATAGGAGGACCTGAATACATAAGGCAAATGCTAACAGCTATAAAAGAGGAGACTGACAATAACACAATAATAGTGGGGGAATTTAACAACTCACTTAGCACCAGTGGACAGATCATCCAGATAGAAAATTAAGAAGGAATCACAAGCTTTAAATGACACAATAGACCAGATAGATTTTATTGATATTTATAGGAAATTCCCTGTGAAAACAGCAGATTACACTTTCTTCTCAAGGGCACACAGAATATTCTCCAGCATAGTTCACTTCTTGGGTTACAACTCAAGCCTTGGTAAATTTAAGAAACTTTAAATCATGTCAAGCATCTTTTCTGACCACAGTGCTATGAGATTAGAAATCAATTACAGGGAAAAAAATCATAAAAACACAAACACACGGAGGCTAAACAATACATTACTAAATAACCAAGAGATCACTGAAGAAATCAAAGAAGAAATCAAAAAATACCTAGAGACAAATGACAAGGTAAACACAATGATCCAAAACCTGTGGGATGCAGCAAAAGCAGTTTTAAGAGGAAACTTTATAGCAATACAACCCTTCCTCAAGAAACAAGAAATATCTCAAATAAACAATCTAAATTTACACCTAAAGGAACTAGAGAAAGAAGAACAAACAAAACCCAAAGTTAGCAGAAGGAAAGAAATCATAAGGATCAGAGCAGAAATAAATGAAATAGAAACAAAGAAGACAACAGCAAAGATCAATTAAACTAAAAGCTGGTTCTTTGAGAAGATAAACAAAATTGATAAACCATTAGCTAGACTCACCAAGAAAAAGAGGGAGAGCACTCAAATCAATAAAATTAGAAATGAAAAAGGAGAAGTTACAACAGACAACACAGAAACACAAAGCATCATAAGAGACTACTACAAGCAACTATATGCCAATAAAATGGACAACCTGGAAGAAATGGACAAATTCTTAGAAAGGTATAACCTTCCAAGACTGAACCAGGAAGAAATAGAAAATATAAACTGACCAATCACAAGTAATAAAATTGAAATTGTGATTAAAAATCTTCCAACAAACAAAAGTCCATGACCATGTGGCATCACAGGTGAATTCTATCAAACATTTAGAGAAGAGCTAACACCCATCCTTCTCCAACTCTTGCAAAAAATTGCAGAGGAAGGAACACTCCCAAACTTATTCTATGAAGCCACTATCACCCTGATACCAAAACCAGACAAAGATACTACCAAAAAAAATATTACAGATCAATATCATTGATGAATATAGATGCAAAAATCCTCAACAAAGCACTATCAAACAGAATCCAACAACACATTAAAAAAATGATACACCATGATCAAGTGAGATTTATCCCAGAGATGCAAGTATTCTTCAATACATGGAAATCAATCAATGTGATACAACATACTAACAGTTTGAAAGATAAAAACCATATGATCATCTCATTAGATACAGAAAAATCTTTTAACAAAATTCAATACCCATTTATGATAAAAACTCTCCAGAAAGCAGGCACAGAGGGAACTTACTTCCACATAATAAAGGCCATATACTTCAAGCCCATAGCAAACATCATTCTTAATGGTGAAAAAGTGAAAGTATTTCCTCTAAGATCAGGAACAAGGATGTCAACTGTTGCCACTATTATTCATCATAGTTTTGGAAGTCTTAGCCACAGCAATCAGAGAAGAAAAAGGACTAAAAGGAATCTAAATTGGAAAAGAAGAAGTAAAACCATCACTGTTTGAAGATGACATGCTAATATGCATAGATCATCCTAAAGATGCCACCAGAAAACTACTAGAGTTAATGAATGAATTTGGTAAAGTTCCAGGATACAAAATTAATGCACAGAAATCTCTTGTATTCCCATACACTGTCAACAAAAGATCAGAAAAAGAAATTAAGGAAATGACCCCATTCACCATTGCAACACAAAGAATAAAATACCTAGGAATAAAACTACTTAAGATACCTACCTAAGGTACAGTATAGTACTGGCACAAAATCAGAAATATAGATCAATGGTACAGGATAGGATGTCCAGAGATAAACCCACATACATATGGGCACTTAATTTACGACAAAGGAGGCAAGAACATATAATGGAGAAAAGACAGCCTATTCAATAAATGGCGCTGGGAAAACTGGACAGCTACATGTAAAAGAATGAAATTAGAACACTCCCTAAAACCATCCACAAAAATAAACTCAAAATGGATTAAAGACTTAAATATAAGGCCAGAGACTATAAAGCTCTTAGAGGAAAACATAGGAAAAACACTCTTTGACATAAACCACAACAAGATCTTTTTTGACCCATCTCCTAGAGTAATGGAAATAAAAACAAAAATAAACAAATGGAACATAATTAAACTTAAAAGCTTTTGCACAGCAAAGGAAACTATAAACAAGACAAAAAGACTACCCTCAGAATGGGAGAAAATATTTGCAAACAAACCAGTGGACAAAGGATTAATCTTCAAAATATGTAAACAACTCATGCAGCTCAATATTTAGAAAAAAAAAAAAAACCGCCCAGTCAAAAAATGGGCAGAAGAACTAAATAGACATTTCACCAAAGAAGACTTACAGATGGCCAAAGGCACATGTAAAGCTGCTCAACATCACTAATTACTAGAGAAATGTAAATCAAAACTACAATGACGTATCACCTCACACCAGTTAGAATGGGTATCATCAGAAAATCTACAAACAACAATGCTAGAGAGAGTGTGAAGAAAAGGCAACCCTCTTGCACTATTGGGGGTAATATAAATTGATACAGCCACTATGGAGAACAGTATGGAGATTCCTTAGAAAACTAAAAATAGAATTACCATATGACCCAGCAATCCCACTGTTGGGCATATACTCAGAGAAAACCATAATTCAAAAAGACACATGCACCCCAATGTTCATTGCAGCACTATTTACAATAGCCAGGTCACGGAAGCAACCTAAGTGCCCATCAACAGATGAATGGATAAAGAAAATGTGGTACATTTATGCAATGGAATATTACCCAGCCATAAAAAAGAATGAAGTGGGGTCATTTTTAGAGATGTGGTTGGACCTAGAGACTGTCACACAGAATGAAGTAAGTCAGAAAGAGAAAAATATCATATATTAATGCATATATGTGGAATCTAGAAAAATCTTACAGATGAAGCAGTTTGCAAAGCAGGAATAGAGACAGATTTAGAGAACAAATGTATGGACACCAAGGGGGAAAGCGGGAGAGGTGAGGAGGTGGTAGTGGGAAGAATTGGGAGATTGGGATTGACAAATATATATCCAATATGAATAAAATAGATAACTAATAAGAACCTGCTGTATAAAATAAAATTCAAAAAAACCCAAAAAACAAAAAACAAATCAAAGAGGTCAATGTCCATGACACCTTATAATTAAACTTCTGAAAACTAAAGGCAAAGACAAGAACTGACAAGGGCCAGAGAGAAATAATGCATGGTTGATGGGGAAGAGCAGTTAGAATGACATCAGATTTCTCATCTGAAACCATGGAGGCCAAAAGAAAGAGCCACTACATCTTTCAAGTTCTGAGATGAAAGGACTATGAGATATGAATTCTCCAGCTTGTGAACATGTCCTTCATGAATGGAGGAGGAACACAGACATTTTCAGATGAGGAAAACTTAGAGAAATATCGCTAACAAACTCACCCTGGAAGAATTGCTAAAGGAATGTCTCTACAGAGAAGGGAAACAAAAGAAGAAAGCTTTTGTTTCTTCTTCTTCCATGGAAAGATTAAGGGACTTAAATGAAAGTAAGGTTTCTACACTTCACATGAATTGTCAAAATGTTGATACCATTAAGCTGTGTTAGTGAAATATGTGTATAGTAATACCAAGAACACTAAGAAAATTATACAAAGTGAGATACTCGAGAACACTGTAAATAAATCAGGAGGAATCTAAAGCTTTCACATATCTGATCTCTTAAAGATTAGTCATTAAAATAAATTATTAAGAAAAAGTGGCTCAATATTATGTAACAACCTAAATGGGAAAAGAATTTGAAAAAGAATAGATACCTGTATATGTATAACTGCATCACTTTACTGTACATCTGAAACTATCACAAAATTGCTAATCAAATATACTTCAATATGAAATAAAAAAATTAAAAAATAAAAATAAATTAAAAAATATTTTCAGCTTTCTTTTTTTATTAAATTTATTTACTTTAATTACTTTTGAGTACATTGGTTCCACACTGCTGCACACGGGTTCTCTTCTAGTTGCGGTGAGCAGGGGCTGCTCCTTGTTGCAGTGCATGTGTCTCTTATTGCAGTGGCCTCTCTTTTTGCAGAGCACAGGCTCCAGGAATGCTGGCTTCAGCAGTTGTGGCACTAGGGCTCAGTAGTTGTGGCTCACGGGCTCTAGAGAGGAGGCTCAGTAGTTGTGGCAAATGGGCTCAGCTGCTCCATGGCATGTGGGATCTTTCCAGACCAGGGCTCGGACCCATGTCCCATGCATAGGCAAGCAGACTCCCAACCACTGCACTACCAAGGAAGTCCCTCAGTTTTCTTTTAAGCTATTCTTGTGAATGTATGGTAATAACTCATTATGGTTTTAATTTATACTTTCCTAATGATTAATGATGCTGAGCGTTTTTAATGTGTTTTTTGTCATTTTAATATATTCATTAAATGTCCTTCAAATCTTTTTTTCAGTTTTTAAATTATATTTGTCTTCTTATTGAATTATAAGTGTTCCTTACATAAAGGACAAATCCTTTGTCATGTAAGGATATAAATATATATATATATATATATATATATAAAATCAAATAGATCTGACATATGACATAGATGATAGATAAATAGGTAGATATAGATATAGATATAGATTATGATGGCTTCGTGAAGTGTTTTTTCCCAATATGAAGCTTACCTTTTCAATTTTTAAAGTGTCCTTAAATAAGCAAAAGTTTTAATGAAGTCCTCATTAACCAGCTCTGCCTTTTATTAGGTAAAGAAATAAAATACCTATCTTGTTAAAAACCTCAGTTATTTTACTCTGTTAAAGCAGCCAAATCAATAATCTAATTAATGTATAAATATTAGTACACCAGAACACTACCAACTATCTACAATAAACACGTACTGCTTTTGGAAACAGAAAAGTATAAACATTTTTGTTTGTTTGTTTTGTTTTGTGGTACGCGGGCCTCTCACTGTTGTGGCCTCTCCCGTTGTGGAGCACAGGCTCCGGACGCGCAGGCTCAGAGGCCATGGCTCACGGACCCAGCCGCTCCGCGGCATGTGGGATCTTCCCGGGCCGGGGCACAAACCTGTGTCCCCTGCACTGGCAGGCAGACTCTCAACCACTGCACCACCAGGGAAGCCCAGTATAAACATTTTTAAGATAAAGAGTCTTCATGTTCAAGAAAGCAACATAATTAAATATACAAACTCCAGTCCTCTCACAAACTCAAGTGGCTACAATGAAAACAATAGAAAAAGGGTGAAATTAATATCTGCTCTAGAAACTGGGAAAATACATTTTTTATACATTCAAAAATTGAGGAATACAACACTATGTGTTGCGAGACTGCATTGTAAGAACAAATTTTTTTAAATATCCATTTTAGGAATAATTAAAGGACCACTTAAGAATCGTATTACTTTCTCTGTACTAATTCCCAGCTCAAGGGAAGCTGAGAGACTTGAGGCAGTATATTAAGACTGTATGAAAATAATCTGTACTACTGTATAGCACAGGGAGCTCTACTCAGTACTCTGTGATGGCCTATATGGGAAAAGAATCTAAAAAAGAGTGGATATATGTGTATGTATAACTGATTCACTTTGCTGTACACTTAAAACTAACACAACATTGTAAATCAACTATACTCCAATAAAGGTTATTAAAAAAAGAGATACCCAGCAAATTCTGAAAATATTTTATGCTATTGATATTTAGATTCTCATTGTAAACACTGCTTCATTTTCAAATACTGATTTCATAAATATTGAATGTGATTATTTTTCATCTTATTTCCTGAGGAGAGTAATGTAAGGATTATGTTGTGTTATACCTATGCTTGAAAACTGTATTAAATATTTATATAATGAAAAAAAAAAGATTACATGAGCAACTTTGGAAATTTTTGCACACATTGGAACTACATAGACCAAAAATTTCAAAGTTGACCTAACCCATTTCCCATTTACCACAGAAAGTGGGCCAAAAATTAACAGATACATGGCTGCAGCTGATTCAGTAGAAGATTAATCTTACCATTTAGAGAATGTGATCATTAAATCACCTTACTGTAGTTATCTAATGGAATAAAATGAAAGGAAGAGCTAGAGAGTAAAGAAGAGAGGGTGAGAATTAAATAAAATCAAACAGACAAATGTTTTCTTAATACTGTAGAATTCTTCTTCTGCCCAAAGTGCAAGCAGACCTAATTTGGCAAAGTTGAACCCACAAACATCTTTGATAGAACCTGTCTCAATTTTTTAAATTGAAGTATATTTGATGTACAATATTATGTTAGTTTCAGGTGTACAACTTAGTGATTCAACATTTAAAATACATTATGAAATGATCACCATGATAAGTCTACTAAACCAACATTACAGTGTTATTGACTCTATTCCTTATGCTGTATATTACCTCCATGTAACTTAATTATTTTATAACTGGAAGTCTGTACCTCTTAATCCCCTTCACCTGTTTCACCCAACCCCTCACCCCATCTCAATTTTTAAAGCTGAAATAAAAATTCGTTTAAAAAAAGAAAAGAGGAATTAATCTAAAAATGTAGAAGAAAAATACCCTAAAGAAAAATTTAGAAAATACCCCATATCTTACTACCAAACAAACAGATGTCCTCAAACTCTGCAGTCTTTTCCAACCCTGTAGCATTTGCTCCTGTTGACTCTTTTTCTTTACGAAGCCTTTCCTCCAGACTATAAAGATGCCATCCTTTCCTAGTTAACTCCTCTTAGAACATGCATTCTATCCTTCACTTCATCTGTTAGCTCTTTGCGCTACTACTTTTCCATCCTTCTCATTAGATATAGTGTCATCACTCTCCACTGGTGATAATATCCATACCCATGCTTTAAAATATTATCTTTATGACCATGAAATCTACCAGTAACTTCTGGTAAATTGTTAAACATTTTATGGACATTTCACAGCAATCTGTGAAAAAAATATCCAGTGTCTTCTCCTTCCTTCCAGGTGTTTTGCGAAGGATTTACATAATTAATCTTTGATAACAGTCAAACTTGTTTTTCCCCCTCACTGCAATACACTGGGGACATTGGCCTTACATATACCTTAAATATATCCTGTTTTCTATTCCCACTAACACCAGCATCAAGGAATCCAAAATTACCCTGCCTCTAATTCCTTCCATCTAATGTGCACTCTGCTCTTAGCTTATTAATTTGTCCATAACTGCTTCTCCTTCAGTCCATCCCAGATGATATTGTTAGACTGGTCTTATGATACCATAATGAAGATTACATGACACTCATGTTGAAAAACATTTGAAGACTCCTTACAGCCTGTAAAATTAAATTCAGTTAATTCATTGTTTAAACATCTTTTTCATGATGCCTTTGGAAACATTTTCCTTTTCTGAGTCCTGTGATGCTACATATTCTTGTTTATTCTACTACATTAGTATTCATTCTCTATCTTTTTCTCCTTACATGCTCTCTCCAGATCATCTCCATTATTCACATGACATCTAAGTTACCATATGCTGAGTTCCAAATATATATCTCTAGCCAGCATACATTAAATTCCCTACTTGTCAATTCTATGTCATTGTCTTATATCTCAGAACTCACTTGTCCAAAAGAGCATTTTTCTTAACCTCTGAAATCTGTACCCCTACGCAGGTGTTTCTAATCATAGTAAATAATGCCATTTTCCCATTTGCTGAAATGAGAAATCCCCATTTATTATCTATTTCATTCTTCTATCGAGCCTCTGGACCCAATTCATCAGCAGATTTATATTCATATAACAATTAGCTTTAGATTATTACCTCTCCTTGCTTGAACTATGGCTTCTTTCTAACTAGTCTCTATGTTTTAATTCTTGCCACCCTCCAAACTATTCTTTGAAATAAAATTCAAATTCCTCAACATAATTTTAGAAGCCCTGCAGGATCTTTGTTCTGCTTACCTCTTCTGCCTCATCTCCTGCTGTTCTTACCAGCTGCTCTAATCCCCTTCACTATACCATGCTTTCACCAGATCCAGGACTTTACACATACATTTGCTTCCATTTTACCCATAATCCCAAGATAAGCCCTTCTCTTCTTTCAACTCTCACCAAAAGTATCTCATTATCAGAGAAATCTTCCCTGAAAACCAAAACATGATAGGCAACCTTTTCTTTTACCTGTTTTAAACACTAATTGGTTCTCTTTTCAGTCTTTATCACAATTTATAATTATTTAATGTATTTATGTTCTTACTTGTTCTATTATCCCAACTATGTATAAACTCCCTGAATGCATGCATTTGGTCAGCCTAGAAGTCTAGGCTGGGGAGCTAATACAGTACATGGCATATGGTGGATAGCTGAATACATCTAATGAATGTATAAATAAACTCTATGCATCATCTCCCTTGTCTACTTGATATTTTCAGAATAGATAAACATATTTTACTTCTAGTGTTTTGGTTTTACTCATTTTTCCTTTGAAATCCCATTTTACTTTTAAAGCTCCAAAGTAATGGACCTTTCCTGAAATGTCACTATCCCTTTCCAAAAACAGCTAATTAACCAACCAGTTATGAAAGCAAGATTTTCTATAAATAGACTGTAATTTATTTATCTATGAAATCTCACAGTATTAGAGGAAAGGGTTTTTTTCCTAAGGAATTCTCATGATACATTACTGTGGATATAGAAATTGTGTCTCATAAAAATATCCTTTATTTTAAATACCAGAGTGCTATATTGTTCAACATTGAATGCTGAAGAGGTGTTTTTGATATATCTAGAAACATTTGTATTAAAAATATCTACCTTTTAAATGTTAACTACTAGTTAATAGGTATGTTGGCTGTGAGTGAGGCATGCAGTACATTCAAAAGACTCAAGATTTAATATTATTGGGTTTTGTTTATAAGCAGCAATAGAAAACATGAATAATTATGCTTCTTATATTTTTCAGGAGTATATATAAAAGCATAATTTAGAGTTATTAGAGAGTCTAAACTGAAAAAACCCTGTTTTTCATGATTCCTGGAGTTAAATCCATGGTAATTGCAAGTGGGTGGATGGGTGTTATGTTTGTGTGGGTTTTATCTTTTTAAGGGACTGGAGTTAGAAGTGATTCCAGAATACGTAGCCATCAGTAAGTACCTGCTCAATTGTTTCCTGCCTTTACTGCAATCCAGTATAACATAAACCTTGAACGTGATAGGTATCCTGATTTGAGGTTAACTTTAAACATTATTATTAATATAAAGAAAAAAATCACTCTTTTCCTGTGATGTAAAGATGTTTTTCTTTTATTGTTTTTCTGAAAAAATGGGGTCACCCTATGACATTTAAGTACAGAGAATGGGTGGATTTAATTCATGAAATAGTGTGTTGCTTAATCATACAGACCTAGTGAAAGCCCTTTCTTATAGACATGAAAACTTGTTTTGGAGACAGAGCTAAGAAATCTTTGTCATATAAATTATTATTTTACTGGGATTTGCATGGAGGCTTAGTTGAGGGCAATATATTTTTAGTTCTTCATACACAAAAATATCCTAGACAGCTGTCATGGTAAACTAAAATTTTTGAGGGAGGCCATAAGTCAAAGAAACATCACCACTATTTTATGAAGTAATATTAGCCAATGTCTGCATAAAAAAGCAGGACATATTAAAAAGGCCTTGCCTGTGATCTCAGAATGCAGATTGTTTCTCATACATGCACATCTAATAACTACAATCTTTCATTACATGAGGTAAAATAAATCCATGGTTCAATAATTTGGCCCCCAAATCTGGCTTAAGTCTTAACTATCTCTAATTTGCAAGTCCACTATTTGATTTAATTGCATGTTACTTTATCTTATTCTCACTTACTCATTAGGACTTTCTTTCTTGATTGCATGTAGTGACTACTAATTTTATGTAACCTGTTTATCTCTAGTCTTAAATTCTTCACTAGTGCTAGTTTTCTTATATCTAGGTTTTTAATCATCATTAATTCTTTTACTCTTTATTGTTTGTGTTTTGTTTATAAGCATCACTAGAAAACATGAAAATTATGATTCTCATGTTTTCCGTGAATGTATTTAAAAGCATAATCTAGAGTTGTTAAAGAGCCTAGGCTGAAAGAAATATAACAAATATGCTGCTTCTATTTTGTTACAGTTGGGAAAGGTAATTATTTCTCTAGCTCTGTTTCTTCTGTAAATGTGTTCTAAGTGTCAGAATTCTATATCTGTCTGTCTAGGTCACACCTATGGTTGTAGGCTAAGTGAGAAACGAAATGTGAAAGAAATCCAAATATTCAGCACAAAAGATGAAACTGTAATATTTGAAAGAACCCATAAGAGAAGTAGCTTTTCTGATACTCTTTATTGATTTATATAGCTCTGATGTTATCATTTTTATAATATCCTCATTTTTGTTTAGACCTTCAATACTCTTTGGTAAATTTGTTTTGGGAGATTTATCAATATTACCTTTTATAATCATAGCCAGCTTTGTGTGCCTTGATAATCTTCCCAAACCTCTTCACTTCATTTTTGTCAAGGCTGCTACAACAGCAGATATACTGCTTTTCTAGAGCAATCTGTCTTCCATCTCTAGTTTTGAGAATTAATTTGTTAATCTAGTGAAAGAAAGAGATGGCTTCCTGAAAGAAGAATGTGCAGAGGTAGAACATCTTCTGGGAGGAGAAGGCAAGGGCCTTGAGTTTCACGGATGCACAGAGAGGACAGAGAACAGTTGTAGGAGCATCACATAACCAGGTCACTAGTCAGCTGAACATGGAGTTGGGGGCTCAGGGGATGGCACAGGAGAAAGATGTGAGAACTCATGGGTTTGCCTCCACTTACAGGGGTCTGGAATTTAAAGCCCAGTCATTTAAACAATGTGCAGAATACTAAATACTTAGATTTTACAGAAGGCAGAATTGAAAGAAATACAAACACAACATTTGAATTTAGACCTAGTTTTAAATTTCATTATAACTTCTTGATTGGCAAAGGACCCTCAGTTTACTAATTTTTAAAGCATAGATACTAGTTCTCCACAAGGCTGCTGGTAACATTGAGGTGATAGTATTTAACTGCTTTGCATCAATAGAGCAGAAAGAAAGCTCTTATGAAAAAGTCTCCATTATCATTTTGATGTAGAAATAATGCTCCGTTTGGTATTGGATATCTTCCCTGAGCTAAAACTGTGATGTGGATGCTCCCTGTTTTCTGTGCCCACCCTGGCTATTGTACTAGAAAGAGCCTCATATTGAGGACTATTTAGTAAAAAAAAAAAACCAGTAAGATATTATTTTTACTTTGCAACATATTCTTCTGAATATTCCACATGTAAAAATAGCAGTAAAATACAGAAGACAGGGAGTTGGGTCTTTGTCAACTTTGGATCTACTGTTAGTGTCAAAATAAGAAACAGAGGGCACACTGGAAAGAGGAGTGTTCCTTACAAAGAAACCACATAGGATAGTATTGTAATCTGAGGTTAGTAGTGGAGAGTTATTAACACATATAGTCCTGAAAGAATTCCAGCTATATGACATTATGGAAAAGGAAAAACTATGGAGATAATAAAAAGATCAGTGATTGTCAAGGGTTAAGGAGGACAGAGAGATAAGAAGGGATACTTAGAGGATTTTTAGGGTGGTGAAACTTTTTTGTATGATATGACAATGGTGGATATATGTCATTATACACTTGTCCAAGCCCATAGAAGGTACAATGAGTGACCCTAATGTCAACTATGGACTTTGTATGATAATGATGGTCAAAGTAGTTTCGTCAATTATAATAGATGTACTACTCAGGTGAAGGACATTGATGGTGAAGTCAGTAACTTGTGTGATGGCAGAAGGTATGAAGGTATGCTGAAACTCCCTGTTCTTTATGCTCACATTTGTTGTGAACTTAAAACTGCTCTAAAAAATAAAGTCTATTAAAGTAAAATTACAGTAATCTTACTCTCTTCCTTTTCTCCAATCCCTTGCCTGGTTACTTATGAGCTAAAAATACTGGAAGCCATTAGTGTACAAGAGCCCTGTTGAAATACACTGTGTAGTCCAGCCAATCAGAAGGGAGGAAGATCCTTTGAGGAATAAATGGGAGATGTTTAGCAAGGACTTCTTATGAATGTTGCAACTGTTACAAAAAATCCTGACAGTGTTTTCAGAACAGCATTCTTTAGTATCAATGAGTTAGAGCATTGCATTAAAACTTGTTGGGAAAACTCAATATGTGTTGAGTGACCTTGACAACACTGGTTACAGAAAAAAAATCCATGAAAAACACCGTTGGATCATATGTAGCATAGTCAAATATAGCACATAATTATTTTAAAAAAACTATTAATATATATAATAGCATAATAGGTAGATTTCTAATAAATATTAGGATGATTATTAATGTGTGGATGAAACAGAATATTCTAGAGGAGACACAAATAAAATAAATCTTAATAATAGTGTCCCCTTATTATTCTTAAAGCAGTATAAGAGAGTGACTAGCAACTTGGATGTGACAGACACACCTGGGTATAAAACACATCTGTGATAATTTCTAGCTAGATAATTCAGATAACTTGGTTTTCATCAAAAAAAAAAAAAAGAATAATAATATCTACCTCAGAGATATCATGGTGGAATTTAAAATAGTTAATATATATAAAATATTTAACCCACTGCAATGGTCATAGAAATCATTCAATAAATATTAACCATAATACGACTACCACTGAAATTATTATTAATATTAACATATATTTTTTAAATAAATTGTAGTACTACTGATTTTTAAAAATGTTCATTCATTTCTGCATTATAACGTTTGATATAGTTGTAAAACCGTCCTGTGTTTATCTTCCCGAGTATTTGTTTAGTAAATAACTTATGAGAAGGGCACATTTTCTGTCTTTTAAAGCTACTATTGACCAGTCTGTACCTAGGGGAAGCCAATCTTTATTATCTGTTTTTTCACATGCAAGGGAAACATTGTTACTAAAACCTTTATACTGCTGCCAGGATATTGGCACTGCAGTGAGAATAGCAGAGAAAGTGCTTAATCTAGGGGTCATCTACTCAAATCATATTCGCAGTGTGGAATTTATTGCTAAAGAGAGAACCAAAGACAAACAAAGAATTTGACATTTGAGAACCAATATCAAAGCATAAAATATAAAAATTCTGTAGCTTTAGGACTCAAAATTATCTGGAACTTGAGCAGTAGCCGTTAAAATACTTTAATTATTTCAA
This sequence comes from Platanista minor, assembly GCA_004363435.1. Taxonomy (NCBI): domain Eukaryota; kingdom Metazoa; phylum Chordata; class Mammalia; order Artiodactyla; family Platanistidae; genus Platanista; species Platanista minor. Next base: position 38,925 of record RJWK010009585.1, read on the forward strand.
TATGATACAAACATTTCAATTAATATTAGTTTTTGACTACAAAAGCATTTCAAAATAATAACAACCTCAAACATTATACAGATCCTCAGAGTTGTTTTATTATCATTAATAACAAAGATCAATCGTAAATGATTCATAATACAAGCACCTGGTAATTGATTTAGCACCCTTCTTAAATAACAATCTAGAAATTGTAAAAACTTGTCATTCATTCCACCTTTCTTGGGGACGATTAAGCTTCATGGATGTCTGTGTTGCAGAGTTACATGCACATATTTTTTACTGAAACTGCTTGTAGTGGAAAACGCCAAGTGAGAAAATGACCATATCTGTAGCAGTGTTTTTGAAAGAATAGGAGTTATCCGGGTAGGAAGCAAAGAACTAAATAAGCAATATCTTTTGTGCCATTTTTTTTCTCTAGGACCTACTAGAAGAGGTATTTACCAAACTTGTTAAATTGATGTTAAACGTGGAGTGATATATCCCTTTATTTAAACTAGATTATAAGAAATACTCAGCATTTAGATACGGTGTGTTCCAAATCCTGAACAAAGGGAAAATTCTTAAATGATGTATATATGTACAGAAAAAATCTAATTAGTGAACTAAACAACTAGGAAAGGCATTCCCATGAAAAAAGAAAAAAAAAAAAAGCAAATATTCAGTCATATATGGATTGAAACTGCAAACTTCGCTCCTAGAAGTTTTGACAGGGTGATATGACAAGGAAATTGAGAAGATATGAAATTTTAAATTGTGAAACTGAAAATAGGAAGAAATTTCTCTAAGCTCATGATTCTTTTGTGGAAGTAGGAAAACAAAATTGTGAGAATTACTGGGGTAATTACAAACAAAGATGTATATAATAGTTTCAAACACTTTACATCTGTTCTTCTCTCACATTTTATTACATTTGTGGATTTTATTAAATATTTTATTTATATAGGGATTTTAGAATTTATCACAAACTTGGAACAATGAATGGATGTGCTGAATTCATAGATCTATGCAGTATAGTATTATATGAAGCATTCTAAATTGTGGAGGGGAGAAAGTGTTTCTAGAAATACTTAAAAGTCATATATAATTACAATGAAGTAATGGAGAAAGGCATCAATTTGTCTTTAGGGTTAATGATTTGGTTTTGGGGAAATAAATATGCCACTGGACACTGATTTTAGTGAATCCTCTAAGTATGTGTCAAGATGCAAGAAAGAGATGGATTCATTTTCAGGTGTAAAGAAATAGCCTTACAAGAAAGAAAGGAAATTCTAATAGCAGAATTGGATCTACGTATTCGCCACTTATGCTGTTGGATTAAAGGAATATCTCAGAGAAAAAAGCTCTTACTTGTCGATTTCTGTTTTTGTTTTCTCTCTCACATTTTAAAGATCTGATGAGAAGAGGTCTTTGTTGCCTTGGAGAACAATTCACTTACTCCAGTGAGATTGAAAGCATGTCCTTTAAGCCTACGTGGGGTTACCACAATCCATAGTAAAAAAAATGGATTGTGTTGATACTGAAAAACTCCGCTGTATGTAAATAGAAAAACCTTTGCATTGCTGAGAGGTCGACTGGAAATCATAAACCTGTGATTAAAAATATTAGAATAGGGCTTCCCTGGTGGCGCAGTGGGTGAAAGTCTGCCTGACGATGCAGGGGACATGGGTTCGTACCCCGGTCTGGGAAGATCCCACAAGCCGCGGAGCGGCTGGGCCCGTGAGCCATGGCCGCTGAGCCTGCGCGTCCAGAGCCTGTGCTCTGCAACGGGAGAGGCCACAGCAGTGAGAGGCCCGCGTACCGCCAAAAATAAATAAATAAATAAATAATAAAATAAAAATATTAGAATGTTTAAATCTATTAAGTAATATGTGTTTGCTTTTCTGAAAGGGGATTTTGACTAACATCACGGTTCAGAGAACATTTGTTTTCAAGGTAAGTGTGTTTCATATAATTTTATATCTTAAAAACACAGTGAAAATGGTTTTCAAGTGGGATCTATTTTTGCTTATGAGTTCTAAAACAAAAGACATTTGTCCATATTCTTGGTGGATTATGATGGAGTGATAAGTTTGGAATAAAATTTGTGCAGCTGGGAACATCCATGAAACTGGGAATTCCCTGTTTCCCAATAGCAAGATTAGCTTAATGCCCTTTAATTTTCTATTAACATGATACTTGTGACACATTTGTTACCTGACCTGTAGAGTTGCTAATCAGGAAAAACACACAGAAATTAATAACAAAACAAAAAGAAATAAGATATTTCTCTGACTGCAAAAATATGTCTAAAGATTAGTTCTGAGTTTTGCATGAGCTATTATTCCTATAACCAGAAAATGCCAGAAAGTGTTAGATGGAATAACATATCAGAAATAAGCTGTTTTTAAAAAGTTTTAAAAATTGGAAAATTATCTAGCAAATCCTAAAAGTCAAAAGGTTAAAGAACCCTAGGACTTGGCTGAGGTGAGGTTAAAGACAGCAGTCAAGTGGAAGGAAAAATCAAGCCTCCCTTATGCTTCTCTTTCTTTCCCTGTAGGTTGTTTCCAGGAAAGGACATAGTGAGAGAATGCTTCTAGTGTTGAATCCTGATGTATAATTTATCAAATCCACAGGGTAACTCAGTCAATGATTTTTATGTTTTTTCCTTTATGCAAGATTGCACTGTGCATTTTGCTTAGTCTGTTAAATGGATAGGAAGAACTGAAGGCAAAAATGTTATATTGAATTTTCACTTAGTCACCAGAAGCCTAAAGATTTCAATTAGTCGAGTTTTCATTTTGTAGGGCAACATTCTGTCCTGAAGTTTTATCCTTACCCTATGCTTTCTCTGGCATTGTTCTTAAAGTAAGCAACATTATTTTAAATTATTTCCTTTCCTATTATAACTTACACTTTCGTAAAATCAATCCAACGAGTAAATTGTTTTCTTTCCATTCTACTTGTATGAATGCATGAAAAACAAATGGAAGGAAGAATTTTGTAGTTTCTGTGCTTAAAGAACTTTAAATATAATTAGAAAATAAAAGAAAAAATCACCAGCCAAAAATATTCTGAAGTGGGGAACAACATTTCTTGAAGCAAAAAGTAGGTTCTGTAACAATTGATATGATGTTTTCTAAAGAAGAATCTATTACTCATGTTGAGTGAGCACTAGAGAAAAACTCTCCAAAGCAATACAAGGGAGTTTGAATTTTGCCTCAAGGATTGTCTTTTTTTTTTTTTTTTTTTGTGGCCTTCAGCTTGTGGGATCTTAGTTCCCTGATCAGGGATTGATCCCAGGCCATGACAGTGAGAGCACCAAGTCCTAACCACTGGACGGCCAGGGAGCTCCCAAGGATTGCCTCTTTGGGGAGACTTACCTGCATGTGCTATGAAGGAGATCTGAAGACCATATTATATTTTCTTCCTAATAGTTTGTAACCAGAATTAAGACATGAAATACAGATTAGCAAAATGTTACCTTTTTTTGTATCAGTTTATGTGAGTGGGTATGAAACAGAATTTACTATAGATTATTAATGCAACTAGCTCCATGGGTGTGATACTTAATAAAATTATTACAGTGTGGCAGATGTTGAAATAAAAGCCCCAAAAATGCTTTTTTATGGGAGGATGGTAGCAGTGGTCTTTCCCTAAGCATATGTTCAGAGGAGATGAGATTTTGCATAAACTTGATAGTTTATTACCTAAACACATAATTATAAATTTTCTTTATTTATATTTACCTATATAGTACCTAAAACAAACATTTGTAATATGTTGTACCATCTGACACAAAAAAGTTAAGATATCGGCAGTACTAGCTGCAACTATTTAGGATAAAACTTTCATAAATCAAATAAAAATAATGTTATTATGTAGGAGTTTAAAGAGGCTAGAATGAAAAATAGTAAAAAAGGAATTACGGTTTCATATGTTTTGCAAATAGGAAGTTCGTGAATTTTGAATAAGTGGGAAGGTGATTGAAAAGAAAGGGAATCCTAGAGAATTAAGGAATAAAAAGGCAATTACAACAATAGATAACCTTTTGCACAATAGGCAAAGACATATGAGTAAAATGGATTCTTATGAATAGCAATTGGATTTGAGAATTTCTCCATTTCTCACAGAAAACGGGCTTCTACTGAGTAAGGCAGTTAACACAAAGCCATCCACCATCCTCCCTGCTTGTAAGAGAAAGTATAAAGAACATAACGACTGATAGATTCATTAACACTCCTTAATTTAGTCAAATAAAGTTAATGTACATTCAGGGGACTCTGAAATAGATTTTTGTTAGACTTCAGGAACAATTTACCTGAAATAGCCATTTGACTGTTTTACAGAAATGAATCTGGGCCTGCTTTATCTCTAATGTGCATATTGGGTAGATCTGCCATGATTATGGAGTGTAGGAAGGGGTAAAAGTACAGCCATTTATGTGGCTGAATTTTATTGTTTTATTTATTTTTTATTTTTTTGCGGTACATGAGCCTCCCACTGCTGTGGCTTCTCCCGTTGCAGAGCACAGGCTCCGGACGCGTAGGCTCAGCGGCCCTGGCTCACGGGCCTAGCCGCTCCGCAGCATGTGGGATCTTCCCGGACCGGGGCACGAGCCCACGTCCCCTGAATCGGCAGGCGGACTCTCAACCACTGCGCCACCAGGGAAGCCCTGAATTCTATTTTTTTTTAAAGAAAGGAAAATCAAATTGTATATAGTGAGAAATAAAATGATATATTCTAGTATTTGCTAATGTGAGATCTATAGGATGTGGATTTTGAGCAAGTTTGTTAGCACCTAAGATCCTTTTAGATATCAGAGGATTACCTAAGGACCTTTAAAATATGTTGAAGCTGTTAATTTATTGACTTTCCAATGGACTCCATGGTCATACTATATTCATAAAATATTTGAAACAATGGGATTTAGGTTCAACTATTACTATCCTCTAACCATTCATGCCATTTAACATTTTTGAATATCCTCATTGGAATAATTCCCTGTTTAAGTGGTTACTGTAAGAACTAAATAAAATTATATATATTAGTTTGAAAATGTAAAAATATTAAATAGTAACGATTAATGTTCCTAAAATGTTATCAGTATTTTTTCTTCCCAGGCTAACTAGCTCTCACTTTACAAATAAGGGTATACCAATGAGTACCCAGGGGAAAAAAAAAAACAAAAAACATTTTATTGATATGTGTATGTGGTGTGATTTTTTTTAAGACTAAATATCAGTGAATTTAATTTCTGGATGTATTAGTAGATTACAGATGAGTAGAAAACAAAAGAACTATATGTATAACTTTCCACAAAGACACATTTTGTGATTTATCTTTCTTTATATATGCAGCTTTAGTTAATTAATGTTTTTAATAATGTTTCATTTTGGAATGATTTTAGTATTATAGAAAAGTTGCAAAGATAGTATGGATAGTTCCTATATATTAGGATTCTCCCGAGAAGCAGAAGCAATAGGAGGTGTGTGTGTGTGTGTGTGTGTGTGTGTGTGTGTGTGTGTGTATCTTCCTAACAGGAATATCTCCTCACTTTCTCATTGTGAGGTAGGAACTGATGCCACTGGGAAGCACATATCCCTGACCATTAACTACTTTTTTGTTTTCTTTGTAAGAGGGGATAAGTTGGGGAGGGACATGCACACAATATGAAATATGAAATGCATTACAGCTGCAGTGTGGAGCAGCCACTGTGAGTTTCTATGTTTGCTGGAAGGAAGGGAAGGCTACCAGCAGATTCAGTCACAGAATGGGGACTGTGGTGGACACAGGAGGAGTTCATTTCCTCTGCACATCTTGGCTATCATATCTGAGTGTGTGTGTGAAAGAGAAGAAAAAAGAGTCAGTGCTCACTGATTTAAATATTAATTTTTTTTTTTTTTTTTTTTACTTTCCAGTGGAGGCTGAGGGGATTGGAGAAGCAAGTCAGGGCAGGACTAGAGTCTTCCCTGGCATCACAGCCCACCAGTACCACACTACAGCCCCAGGTGAGCACTACAAGCATGGCTGACGCAAAGGATGGGCTGGGGAAGGGGGATAGGACAGGGGCTGGAAGAGGGGCTCCGGGCCCATCGCGGCACAGACATTACCTTACATAGTATTGGTGAAGCCTGAACCAGGGTGCCACCCGGTCAGCAATGACCACATCTCCCTTCTTGAAGAGGTATTTATGATACACACACATATATATATATATATATATATATATATATATATATATATATATATATATGTGTGTGTGTGTGTGTGTGTGTGTGTGTGTGTGTGTGTGTATATGAGACTTATTCT